>CATKHJ010694535.1:0-13724 GCA_949750685.1 Vernicia montana | reverse complement strand
AATGTGTGTTTATATATATATATACACACACACATTGATATTGAATTAGCAACATATTTAAAGAAATTCAATAATGTATAAGTAAAATTTAATTTTTATTAATTATAAAATTTCATTTTCAAATTAGTAGTTGCAATATATATATATATATATATATATATATATATATATATATATATATATATATATATATACACACACACTTTGATATTGAATTAACAACACATTTAATGAAATTGAATAATGTATAAGTAAAATTTAATTTTTAATTATTTAAAAATAAAAAATCTTCCGATCTTCGTTTTATCCCGTTCCGTACCGAACCGTCCCGTTTCGTCCCGAACTGTCCCATTAGACTCGAATCTCCATCCCGAACCGTCCCGAAAAATCGGGACGGTTTGGTCCGGAGATTTTTCCTTACGGTTCGGTTCCGGAGATTTCATTTTAAAAATCTCCGAAGTTCGGTTCGGTTCTGAAGATTTTCAAATTTCCGAATTCCTCCAAACCGTGCTCAGCCTTAATCAGCAATAAGTGAAGTGACTAATGATTCGCAGCCAACGCTTACAGAATTAAATGTTAACATTTACATAAATTTTAATTTTTAGCGTTTCATTTATAATTTTAAACTATTAATCATTAAATTTTAAAATATTATTTTGAATTCTTAATTTATCAAATATTTCATACTAGCAGTTAAAAATTTAAACACCAAACGCTAGTTTTCAGCTGCTTATTCAAATGAACTCTTAGTCCAATAATAGTGTGTATTTAACTTGGATTAAAAGATTCGGGTTCAAATCCTTTTTTCAATATTTAATAAAAAAGTTAAAAATTTAATTTTTTAATGTATAAATTCATTATGATTTTATGGAATTACGTTATTAAATTCATTTAAGAAATATATCTAATTTTAATAAATGTACAAACTGATTTGAGGACTTTTTTTTTTAACTCTATTAAGTTTATGTAGACCTACCTCCTATGAAATGAAATTTCACCATACATGAGATTATTTTCATATGATATGAAATATTTTATATGGTGAGATCATACTCAAATGAAAGAAATCCATATTTATAAGATTTTCCATATGCAAATATGAAATACATTTATAACGCGTTATCATATATTGATTGTTTGCACTAAATTTTGAATGGAGTTAGACCTGTAATTTAATGAGAGGCCCAATTAATTGAGCCGATAAGATTATCAAATCTGACAGCTTCTTTTCACATGAGCAATAGTGACAGGAGAATTTCTCAATGTTCTAGAAGATTCTAGCACCAGTAATAAAAGCACGCACACATATAGCAGAGGAGTTCCTTGTGGAAGAGGAGTTGAGGAATTAATGGAGCAATTCCTTAGTGGAACCGAGGAGTTATTGAAATTGAGGCATAAAGAGGAGTTAGTGGAGCAGTTATTGAAGTATTTCCTTACTGGGGTTAGTGAGAAAAAACGGTTACTTAGCAGTATTTTAAAAAAGCCTATAAAAATAAAAGTGCTAGCAAACAAAAGACTCTCTCACACACTCCAACAATTAACAAATAGATAAACAGTCTCAAACTCACTCCTAAAGGAAAAATCATATCTTTTCAAGCTTTTTAACTCTCAAATACTGTCATATTCACATATTTTGATCTGTAAAAGCTCTTTGTAACTAAGGTTCCCTCAAGCATTACAAATCTTTTTTACTGTAATATAATTCCTCTTTACTATAATACAATTCCTCTTTACCGCTAACTTTAGATACTGTGGCATTTTGTCTAGTAAAACTTTTATAGAAATAGAGCTAAGAATTCAAGAGTTATTCAGACTCTTTTAGGCCTGCACAATTATCTGATAAGAAGTTAAAAGCGCATTAATTCAATATTCAAAAACTTGTGGTACACCCGTAATTTTCTCACACGTTTAAAGAGTAAAAAATATTACAAATATTAATATAATTATTTTACACAAAATTTAACACACGATACACATAGATTGTCTATGCCCTTCAAACAAAATAAAGTGAATTATATAAAACAAAATTAGAATGAGATAGAACATGTATAAATAAAAATTTAATTATATGAAAAAATGTGTTACTTTTTTAGTTCACTATCTAACCAAAAAAAAAAAAAGAATTTATTATTTCAAAATATGGGTGTAATTTTAAATGGAAAAGAAGTCATTTTAAATAATTAATTCATAGAAAAATGAGATAACCCAGTCAGTCCATAGATTGGTTATTTTAGCAAAATATACTGTTTGTAAAAAGTAAAAGGTAAAAAGTAAGAGCAATATACCTCCAAATTGTAGGTGAGGCAACACCCTGCAATTTAGCCTCCAAGTTATCTTTTTTTTTAATTTAGTGAAATTTTCAAAGAAAACCAAAAAGAAGGAAACTGCTAGATACCTCTGCTTCTCCTGCTCCTTTTGTTCTTAGTGCTCAGATACAGGCACCGTCCGTCCTTGTTGTTCACTCTAGAACTTCATAATCAAACCATATAATATTAGATTTTCGAAATTTTAAGTAAGAATTTTTATGGTTCCATTTGATCAATTTAAAATCATATTTCTAATTTTAAAAAAAAAAAGTCAAATTTGACAATATTTTAAAGTAATTTAAACCATATCAATAAATTTTTTATTTAGTGATATTATAATTATTTTTAAGACTACGAGATTTTGAGTATAAACTTTTAGTTTAAGTTAAATTTATCAAAAATAATAATAATAATAATAATAATAATTCAAATCATAAAATAGTAAAACTGTGATTTCTGTTTTGATTTATCCCTGGACAGTCAATTTGATAGGTTTGATTAATTTTTGTTTTGCAAAGACCAATAACATGAGAAAAACAGTTAAACTCCCTACAGCCTTTAACTCAACCCAAAACCTAACCTAATAAATGCCCACAAAGAAGAAGTGAGGTGTGGTAAGTGGGAAGTGGGTAAGTTGTAAATGGACATTATAGGGCAATATAGTATATAGATTATAGAATAAGGGCATCTGCATTAGATTTGGGCAACAGGGAATTGTAGGTCACCTTCAAATGTCAAATAATGTACAACTCCAAAAGGGTATCCTATGCCTGTAGTATAAATACAGACAAGCAAGGAAGAGGGTATGATATGACAGGTGAAGAGAGAGAAGATAAGGGAGAGACATACACATACACTGAGGTTTTTTCAATTTCATGGGATGCTTTCCAATTTTTAATTTTTAATTTTTATTTATTTATTTATTTTGGGTTCTAAACTTATATTATAAAGATTTGTATGATTATTTCTCAATAGACATAAGCACATGGTCTTCAATATCATAAAAAAAAAAAATTATATATATAAACATTTGGATTGTTTTTTGAATTTTTATTTATAGGATTCTAATAAGCATTATTGTCTTTTTCATATATGGTTGTTGAGAGACAATAAAAATAATTATTAATTTTAATTATCTTCTTTTTATCATTTCTTTTTGTTACTATTATAGATATTTAATTAATTTACTTAAAGATATATATAATATAATTTTCATATCAAAGTGTTTCCAATATCACCAAACAACATTTTGTGTGTTTGGCCCTTATTACTTTATAAATTTGTAACCAATCATTTTCTTACACGTCGTAAACCTAAATTGTTACCATATATAAATGGCATGAAAATGAATGGCCTTTCATTCTCAAGAGTCAAGAATACGTAGCCTAGAGGAGAAGGAAAACTAGGGTAAATGTTAAAGTCACAGCATGTATGCATATCACCATAAATGCTAATTCACACCCATTCATATTCTTGACTTTTGAGAATAATACTGTATAACTAATCAAATCCAATTGTTTTTTTAAATGCTTGCTTCCTTTTTCCCTATAAATTTTTAAATGAAATAGATTTACTACGTTACATTATAAATTATTAATAATATCTGACATATCGTCGTATTAATTATAATATATATCACATAATTTAAGCAGTTAATTGTCATATTTACCTTATGAGATAATTATTATTTAATATGAAAAATTATAATTGGACAATTCATAATATAACATAATCGACTAGATTCAGATAAGATTTTTTTTTTTCTATATAAGCCCATATATATATATTAACTAGTTTTTAATTTTGTAGTAATAATTTAATAATCGAATATGATTTTATATAATGTAAAAAATCAGAAATTTAAATTTTAATAATTATATAGTAATTGTTTTTATTTTTATTAGTTAATTAAGTTTTCACTATATATAATTCAAATTCGAAATTTCAAAATTAATATTACCAAGTCAAAATTTATTCACAGTAATTATTTCTTTTTAAAGAATTTTTCAAATATTTATGACTAGAGAACTTGAGGGGTGATATTAATTTTTTTAATAGATTGTTGTTTTTTTAACCTTATAATACATATAAGAATATTGAAAATTGAAGTGATAGGGGGCATTCATGAACTAAAATAACTGCACTGTCGTGCTTGTGGGCTTCAAAACAAATTTAGGAAAGAAAGAAGTAGAAAGGTATGTGAAAGAAATATAGTATAAAAATAGAATATATATATATATATATATATGTAATAACTATAGACATAATTTCAAAAGATAAGAAAGAAAGAAAATACTCTAAGAATACAAAATTGTCAAAACTCTCTCTCTCTCTCTCTCCCCAAACTTCTTCCATTGCAAGTTTCTATATACCTATATTCTTCTCTTTCCATGTCTAAAGATCAGGAAAGCCAGCAAATTCTACAAAAACTTCAAGAATTTATAACATCACAAGAGCTTAAACAAGAACAAGAAGGTGATGATGATCAAGATCAAGAAATAGTATTATCAAATGATCAAGATCAAGAAATAGTATTATCAAATGATCAAGAAGAAGAAGAGTGCAAGACACCAACTTCTAGTGATCACAAGATACCAACAATTAGAAGCTGCCCACCAACACCAAGAAAGAAAGTGCAAAAACTATTCTTGAACAGTAAAAGAAAATTGGATTTCTTTGAAGCTACTAATAGAGAAGAGGTAGAGTCTTTCTTTAAATCAAGCTTTGAACTAGCTAGAGTTGAAGTTCAATCCCGTCCCATCAAGAGAAGATGTAGAAGTTATTAATTAAATTTTCCATGAAATTAATCATCTTTTAGTAATTTCTTATGTGCATATACATATATATAAATATATATGTAATTAAAAATTAATATTGCATATTTATATTTGTTAATTTTCGGGTTTTTATTATTATTTCATAGTTATGTATCAATTATTATGATAAATGAATCAAGTATGATCCATTTTAGCTAGGTATATCGTAAATGATCAGATTACAAGTTATTATTCAAGACCCATTTCTTTGATCATGTTGTACAAGGGAGAATCAATTAAAGAAATATATATACTGTTACGTTTGCTTCTTGTAGTAGTACAATATTCCTTTTTCTGTTTCTTGTTTCTTTCTATTTTTATTAACAAATTTGAATTATTGGGGAATTTTTTTTTTTTCTTCCTCTTTAATTTTATGGGGTCTTATTGCTTGACAAACTTTTTTCTTAGATTTTTGATTCGTAATTATTAAGATTTGATGCACTAAATAATCTTGTGTTTAGTGATTTCAATTGCACATTAAAACTCCTATATATGAAGGTTACAAATTAATGGAGGATAATATACGGTGACTAATAGTCTACACATGATAGTACAAGTTAATTATATATTCTTATGGATATTCAATGGCTTAATCTTGGAATATATACTTCTGTTTCTCTTAATTAAGATTAATTTATTTCGTGCTATACTTAAGAATGCATCAATTTTTTTTTTTTTTTTAATGAATTAGATTTCAATTGAAATTGAAATTTATAATCTTATATATAGTTCTGCATGTAAGTTATAAGTACATATATTCAAGTATCATTGAATCAAATGAAAATTTAATCTTTTCATTTATTTGTTTCAAGAATATTATATGTAGTTTGCATTGGCCAAATGAAGTGCGATACAACAAAAATTAGGCAAATAAATATGTGAGTGGCTGCTAGCTAGAATCTCATCACTAACTTGAAATTTCTAGTCTAATTTCTAATTAGTATTTTATTGAAGAAAGTTTGGTTTAAATCCTCAATTCATTAAATTGTTTGGTGAAGTCTCCCCTTTTTGTTGTTTTTGTCTACTTGGCATCCCTCAAAGACCCACCATTCCTATGTACTGTGAGTACCAAAAAAAGAAAAATATATATATATGCATTTTGTCCCCAAAAGCTAACAAATTTGAATACAAAATCATGTCCCTTGTCAAATGAGTTCTTGGTATAGACTAATTATATATATATATATATATATATATATATATATATATATACTTCAAATTTTAGAATATCTAAAATTTGAATTTTAGACTACCAAATCAAATATATATACATGTGAATTTTAAATTTTGAAGGTGACTCCTTTGATATATAAAAATATACTCCATACTTCATAACGGTGAATAATGAAAAGATTATTCAGATTTAAATTATTGACGTTCTACTATCATATAATAAGACCAAAAAAAAAAAAAGTTTTTGGAGATTGAGTTCTAGAAATTTTGTTACATCTCATTTGTCTAAATTTTATATGAGTTGGAAATTTAGCTCTTACTACTCTATTGTCCCATAATTTTTTTTCTTTTTGATACATAAAGAATATTTAAAAAATAAATAAAATTATCATGATTTAAACTCTTAACCTTCTATATATATATATATATATATGGTGCATTATTAGGTTATTTTGTTAAAAATCAAAGTAAATTTATTATTATTTTTTTTACAGAAAAAATAGCTCTCTTATGAAAAATCACAATCTTCTTATATTTTTTCGTAAATTAAACAACTTTTTCATAATTATTCTTAGTTGCGAAAAGGGTTTTAATTTTAGGAAAATATGATTTATTTTGTGCAAAATAATAACTTTAAGAAAAAAATTTTAAATTAACGAAAAAGAAAAATAATTTCGTAATTAAAAAAAAATGATTCTTTTAATAAAAATCACAATTTTCTTATAATTTTTCGTAAATTAAATTATTTTTTCGTAAAGTTTATAGAAAATAAAGTATTATACTTTGTTTTAAAATAAAGCAATATAATAATTTATCTAAAGAGTAATATAAAAATCTTCTTATATAAGTAACATTTAAAAATGAAAAGTGAACTAAATTTAAAAACGGATGAAAAAGAAACAGTGAATTATCAATTTGGAACGAAAAAATATTATCTAAAAAAAATTAAAAAGGATAAGTGATTGAATGAAGCTAATTAAGCAGTAATTATTTGGCAATAATCCTGTTAGAATGGTCTAGTTTAGTACGAACTTACGACAATTTCCCATTTGTATTTAGTCTTGTAATGCCTATGAAGTGACTTTCCTTTATATGTCCAAAATATGCCCCATCCTATAACTATTATAATTTTTACCTTGTTCAGTCTCTAAGATAATTAACTACATGTCTCTTTCTATATTAATTGTTTGAAGAAAATATAATTAGAAGAGAGAGACTGTGTAAATGTAATGATAAATGAATAAAAAAAAATCAATAATAATACATATACACTTACTAATTGTCATTATACATGTTACACATATCATAAAATAAAATTACTGCATTTACATCATATTATGAATTCATCACGAATTCAAATTATTTTAAATTTCACGTAAATTTAATATTTCTAATTTAAGAAATATATAAAAACAATGACACAAAGAGTTAAAAGTAGCAATTGTTTTCAAAGGTTCACATGCATAGTAAATATTCCCTAACGAGAAGGACTCAAAGTTAGATAAAATTATATAGTATAAGTTAGATGAAAAAGGGGGGGAAAGAACATAAATTGTTTGAGTTAGGAAGTTGCTTTGGATGCCATATAAAATGTACAAATGCATGTGCAATTAATTTCTTAGAAAAAAAATATATATTCTTGAGTTAATGTTCATGCACAGAGAATGTGGACAGGAAGTACCTTATAACCATAGATTTAAATAACGGCCATCTAGATTTTTTAGGGATCCGATATATTATTTAGGCGTTATACATATACTAATAAAAATTAGTTCTGAATCGGTACTAAATTACTCGATACATACTGATACGATCGTTATTTAGCATTACGCGCGTGACGTATCAGTACAAAACAATTATTATTATTATTATTTTAAAAATTTTTAATTTTATTAATTTAAATTATGAATATATTATTTAAAAAGACTATTATTTTATATTTTTCATATATTTTTTATATTTTATTAGTGTAAATTATTAGTATATTGTTTTTTATATTATTTATAAAAGAGTTTTTTTTTTTAATGTCTTTAGAACATTATTGATAATTTTGACAAAAGTCATTTTTTTGTAAAAAAATTTTGTTTGTATACGTAAATTATTGATTGAATTTTATATTATAACTATATTTATCTTTAATAGCGCGCAAAACAACCAAAATCTTCTATGACACTCTTTTTGGTGGTGATTAGTTAATCTTGTTGTCTATTTATTTTTTTCATATTGCTTTATTTGCTTAGAGTAGGATAACATTTTTTTTATCATCTTATTCATCTTGAATAATGTAATTTTTTTCCCCTCATAAATTAATAAAATAATATTGATTTATCAAAAAAAGTTTAAATTTTTTAAGTGAAGACAGTATTCTATTAGGAATTTATGTAACTTAGTTATTATTATTATGTATTATTTATAAATATGTTATGTAATTTGAGTTTTTATAATTTAAATTATATTCATTAATTTAATGTATTATATTTTGAATGTTACAGTCTATTTCTTGTTGAAATGAATTAGTTTGCTAATATTTTTAAAAATTCACGATAACGATAGCCGATTCAATTCGTTACACCAATTTTGTTACACCGATTTCGATATCAAAATGATACGTAAAACTGTTATTTAAAATCCTGCATATAACTCAATCTCTGGTTTTGGAATGGATATAGCCTTATTTTTGTCCCCTCTATTTTTGGACACACCAACACTACTCTTCCACAGAATTTCCCTCTGTTCTGTATTGTCAAATTAATTATGTCAAGTCGCCATGTTAACGATTAACTGTAAGTACATACATATTGATAGTATTATTATCTGTTAACATTAATTAATAATATTTTAGTAGTATTGTCAAATGTTTATAAGAGTATTATAAAAAAAATTATTACAAATTTTATACATATCAGAATGTAATACTGGTAATTTTTATTAACGTCAATTGTTTTAGATTTTATAGTGTTAAAAGAAGTTATTTATAGTAGTGAGAAAGTTAATTATATATGGAATTTAAGTATTGAGAAGTTTTGATTTGCTTTGAGTATTGAATTTGATTGTATTGGATACTTGGAGTAATTTCTAAAATTATGATATTATAAATTTTAATTAGAATTTAATTAATTATGAGTTAAACTAAATTTATTATATTTTTTATTTTTTATAATATAAAAAAATTTATGAAATTTTTCTTTAAAAAAATATGGTAAATAAAAATTTTCATATTCAAATCTCTTATTTACAATTATGATAAGAATTTTCAGTGAGAGTTACTCAAATGAGACAACTATTCATATAAATTATGTAACAATATTTCAATCTATTCAGTAAAATAAATATAGAAGATGATAAAAAAAAATAATAATTTAAAAAGAATATATACCCACTTCCCAAATCCCAAGTAGGCTCATTCCTAGAATTCAAGTCAACTAACAAATGAAGCCTTCAAGATTTTTTTTGTCATCTTCATGGTAATTATCTACCCATATAATTGTCAACCTTTTCTATAAACTATTAAGGTAATTAGTATGTGTTATTTTTGTATTTATTTTATAAATTTTAAAATTTTTAAAAGAAATAAATTGTTATAATTTGATTTTTAATATAATTTAAGATATCTACTCAATTAATACATTATTAATTTAATATATTTTTTTATTTTTATTTAAAGAGAAAGAAGAAAATTGTCTAATTTATAATAAATAAATAAAAATTTGTCTAATTATTTTACTTTATTACAATATATATACACTTTTATCCACTAAACCCACAACAAAATTAAAGTTTATATATCAATCAGCTTCTAGTTCAGTGATACACCGCTGAAATCGTCTTTAGAACTAAAAGGTCTCGTGTACAAATTTTAATTGAAGCTAAATTTATAAATAAAAAAAAATTATATATATATATATATATATATATATATATATATAGAAAGACAAATCATAGTTCTGAAGGTTAGATCTGTACTGAAGGCATAGATTTCATGGGCCATAAATTGATTTGCAAGACCTTTGTTTTGGGTCACCTCTGCAAGGGTAGGCCTACTTTGAAAGTCTTATAGTTTGGCTAAATCAATCCCACTTGTATTTTGGATTACATTCTAAACCATACTCTATGATCAGCCAAACAATCTTATTAGTTCTTTCTTTAACCCAAAATTTAGCCCAATTCATTATTCAACTTACTTCTAATTTTATTGATTAATATTCAAAATTAAATTATAAAAAAATTATATTTTTCTAAATTTTTAATCCTGATATGTATGATTTATCTTTAATTAAATTCAAAAGATAAAATTTAATATGATGCACAAAAATAAATATATGATATTACTTTCTTGAAAAAATAATTAATTATATTATGTAATAATCACGATTACTACTTTTAAACTGAAATTACTAATAAGAATTTAATAATATAATCACTTTTTTTTTAAAACATTACTTCAAAGTGAGATAATTTTTCTAAGCTAGACAAATAATTAATATTGTCACCTTTAATAACATTTAAAAAAAGAATTTTTTCTAAAGAATTTTTTTTTTATATAATATGTGATTTGATTGGTTTTCTCATTCTCTTTAAGAATGTAGAAAGTATGAGGTCTCATATTCAAGTTATTCAAACCACAAAAATTATCACTAATTTGGTGAAAGATATTAAAAGAGAAGGCTACTCTTATTGTATAGCCTATAATATTATCTTGATCCATTGAGTCTCCAATAAATAAATAAAAAAAAAAAGAATTTTGTATTAAGATTTTAATAATAAGATCTTACTAATAGTCGCGTAATTTTTTTTTAAATATTTTAATTAATATGACTCTTTTATCTATTTTTAACTTAATGAAAATAAATTAATACTCTTTTTTGCTACATATATTTTTATCTCATTAGATTAATACATGTATCAGTATATACAATAGACTTAGCATCTTTTTCGAGGTATTTTCTCTCCTTTTTTTTTTTTTTTTTTTTTTTTTTTTTTTTGCACATAAGAGGTATTTTCTCTTATTGGGTTTAATATTGATATTTGTAATTCTGGTATGAATTTAGACTTTTTTTTTTATAGAAATTGTTTGAATTTAGGCTTGAAAACTCTAATAAGTGACTAAAGTCACTTAAATTATTTATATTGAAAATTTGAAATTATAATATTTATAAAAAAAATGAAAAATGCATAAATAAATCTTATAATAATATGATATAAAACACTTGTCATTATATAATATATAGAGAGTGGTTGGATCGAAATAAGTATGCATGTACTGAGTACCGACACTCTGATACCTCTGTTGAGACATTCAGAGCAAAGAAAAAAAAAAATTCTCGACAACCGAAGGTTTTGTTTTTATATCAATTTTTATTTGCTACCAAAACAGAATGAAAACTCAAGTTTAGGACAATATTCAAATAATTAGATTTATAATCTTAATCAAACTCATTAAATATTTGGCAAAAAAAAAAAATCATTAAATAATATATACATATATTAAAAATTGTAATATTTTATTTATTAAATGAATCATTATTTTCAAATTTTATTTATTGGTGAATTATATTATCTTGCTTATTTATATCTAAATATAATATATCTTGTTTCAATTATACATTTATATGAGATTAGATATGTACTCATAATACAAGAGTCAAAGGTTATTATAATTATTGATATGATTAATTAATAAGTTTTGGCTAATAATATTGAATTTTTTTTATTCACAAAAATGATAAGTTTAAATTACACTTAAATTTTAACTAGTTAAAAACAAAAAAAAAATAATATAAAAAGTAAATTTGTATTCAACATGATAATATTTTTAAATATCAACATATATATTATTAGTTCTCAATGATCAAAGTGTACTTTTGCCCATGTTTGCTAGTTTAACTATTTTTTTTTTTAAAGAGACTATATGGAATGTTTATAATTGATAAGTGTTAAGTATATAATTGATAAATATTACAATTTAAATCAGATAAAAAATAAATTTAAATTAAGCAGAAAATAAATTTAAATTCTACTTATGAAAATAAATTCAAATTGTTATTTCAAACAATTTCATCCTATCAATTAAAAAATAGTAAATAAGTACTATTTTTCAAATATATTTGATATTTTATTTTTTTAACATGTTATTAATTTCATTATATTTATAATGGAAATTTCATTTTACTATATAAAAAAAAAAAAAAAACACATGTTGTTGATTATGTTAAATTTTTTTTATTAATAATTTTTAATTAAAAGGTATATTATTCAAATATTAGTAAATCAATAAATTTTTTATTCACTATTGAATTCATTTTTAAAATGATAAAAATTGAATTGTAGAGACTAGAATTTAATTTATTTTTTAAAAAAATTAATTATTGCTATATTATAGCTCATGAGAAATTGTTTTTTTTTTTAGGTGATATGAGATTTAAATTTTTTTTTAGTGTTGGGAAGAAAAATCGAATAAGAGTAAATTACGCAAATATATATACACTTATGAATTAACCTAAATTACCTGCATGAGATTTGAACTTTGCTATAACCTAGATTAACTAAAATTATTAATGAATTTTTCAAACATCGATAATATTTATCTCTATCTCATTCTTGTAATCTACTTTTTCCTTAAATTGAAATTTAAAATCCACATTGTGGAATAGAATCAGTGTTTTAAAAATTAGACAGGATTGATCTGTTCAATTAGTTAAATTAAAAATTATTGGTCAGTTTGATTCGATTCATTAAAAAATCAAAATTTTGATTAAATTACTATTTGATCGATTTTAATCAATAGCTCTTTTATTAATGGAATCTGACAAAAAATTAAAAAAAAAATAAGAAATTTTATTCAATCGGTCGAATTATTAATTTAATCAGTCCGACTGATTGAATAATAAATTAATAATCTGATGGGTTTGAATCACTAATTCGATTTTTAAAACCATGATTAGAATGTCATAGAAGGTGCATTAAACGATGAAAAATCACTTGGTGCAAAAAAAAAAAAAAAAAAAAACAAAAAGGATGAAAAATCACAAACTAGAAATGTCAGCCACAGTACAAATCCAAAATTGACCCTACGTACTCATTCAATCTCATCTCTGATAGACACCTGTACCCCCCACACGTCTTCCTCCAGTAATTTCCACCACTGACTAATCTACGCCTATTACCCTATATATATATATATATATACTTTTTTCTTTCCATTTCTTCAGAATTTTTATTTCATATATAGAATAAAAAAAAAAAATGGCTCCAAAGCTTTCAGGTAACAAGAAAAAGAAGAAAGTAATACGAACTTTGTTAAAATCTACAAGAAAGGTTATTAAAGAAACTGTGAAAGTTACTGTTATTGAAGGAAACGGTACCCGAGAATCAACCCAAGAACAAGAACAAGAAACACAAGAAGAAGATGAAAATCAAGAAACACAAGAAC
>CATKHJ010694261.1:0-26435 GCA_949750685.1 Vernicia montana | reverse complement strand
TTATTTTCACAATCATCTTAAAGTTTGCATAAATTTAGGGGGAGTTTGTAAGATTATTTTAATAACTTATTTTATGATTACCTATTATTTTTAACCTTTTGCATATATTAAGGGGGAACTAAATATTTTGTTCATCATATATTGCTTCTTGACAAAAAGGAGGAGAATGTTGTTTTTCCTTTTTGATTGATTCCAAAAAGGCGGAGAATTATTTTGATTATGGCATCAATATTTTGTCATCATCAAAAAGGGGGAGAATGTTAACTCTAAGGTTTCATATGTGATTTTGATGATGCAAAATATTATTATTAATAATAAGTTTGTTTAGTGTTGTTATTGTTAGTAGGTAATTTTTGATTGGTATTGATGCAATTAAGTAAAAAAATTGAATCATGAAAATGAAAAGAGCATGTGAAACCAAGAAATTCATGTAAAGAAGAATAATCTCCATGGAAGCAAAATTGTTGACTAAGGTTTGAAGAATAAACTGTACTAATTAAGATAGTTTATGAATGCAAAATATATATAGATGGATACCTACATCAGTCTAGTTTCAGGAACAAAAATTTGTATAATTTTTGGAGCTTGAAAAATGGAGTTATGAATTTTTAATTGAATTATGCTCAAGCTATCAGACTAGGTAACAGCAGATGATGTCAATTAGAATTAGTGGCGTTAATTCTACAAAGGAATTTTGAATATTCCCTTCTCCATATTTGTAGCTCTAGAAGTCTAATTTCATATGCAAAAAGCCTTGCATCAATCCGAGGTGTATAGAAGAAGCATTGGGTGAAATACTGAAGAATGTTCAAACTGTCATGACTAGATAAGCAATAAAATATTCTGATTTTTTAGAGTATTAATATAGATTATTTTGAAGTTTGTCAAAACTACAAAGTTGTATTAGACTACTCCAGGTTTCCAACAAAAAAAATAGATCATTATTTGGAGTTGTATAGCTCAAGATTTGAATTTTTGAATGTAGCTGTTATGTAACCGTTATATAGCCGTTGGAACTAGCTGTTATATAGCCGTTGGAATATAGCCGTTATATATCCGTTGGAACTTGTCTAGTACCATTTTTAGAGCACTAAAATGGTTGTTTGAGCATGGAAAAAATACCTATATATATCTAAAGACTCAAGGTGAAGTAAAAAGTGAAGTTTTCATACATCAGGAACATCTTTGTGTGCTCAAATTTATTCTAAGCTAGATTACATTTTTCTATCTTTTGTACTAACTATTTGCAAGAGTGAGTTTAGTTTCATTCTTCACAAATCATTTTCTATTGTAAAGATTTGAATGTGAGCCTAGTGAAAACACTTATGAGGTTTGAGTGTGAGCCTAGTGAAAACACTTGTGAGATTTGAGTGTAAGCCTTGTGAAAACACTTGTGAGGTTTGAGTGTGAGTCTAGTGAAAACACTTGTGAGATTTGAATGTGAGCCTAGTGAAAACATTTGAGGGGTTTGAGTGTGAGCCTTGGAAAAACACTTGTAAAATTTAGTGTAAGCTTAAACACTAAGTTGGGAGTGAACTTGGTAAAACTCCATTGATAGTGAAATACTCAATTGTTGATTGGGGAATGGATGTAGTATTGGTTATAATCCGAACCACTATAAATTTTTGTGTTTCTTCTTTTCTTTCTTTTTTGTTCAATTAATTTTTTAATTATCCACCAATTCAACCCCCCTTCTTGGTTCATCTTGGGCAACATAATAGTATTATCAAATACTTATATTTACAAATATATGTTTGAAATATTATTTTAAAAAATTATTCACTAATATTATTTTTATATTTATTTTTCTCTCAATAAAATTATATTAATATTCATATTTATTCAATCGACTATAATCATAATAATTGAATACATAATATAATATAAACAGAACTTATTCATTATATTGCTAAGTGCTAACATCTTCTCATTTCTCAACTTTTCTTGTACCTACGAGCATACATTTAAGGCAATGTGTTAAGAAAAAGTGGAGTAAAAATACTAAAATAGTTACCCTTATTGTGTTTGATAAAACCAAACATAATTCTGATTTTATAATATTTAATTGATCACATAGTTCATTTATTATAAAAAGTTTTTAGGAAATTCATTACAGGAACATTTTCAATAAAAATTGTATGTTGTTGCATATCTATATAGACTCTATTAGTTTTCCAAATTAATTTTTTCCATGATATATATGATTCAAAAGATTATGCATTTCTTTCTTTTATCAATGACTTTATCAATTGATATGTTTTCACAAATAATTAAAATTTAATTTTTTAAATATGGAAAATATTCAATTTTTTAAAAATTTGGTCTGATCCGTCTAATTCGTAATTTCTTTCATAAATTAAGGTTCGCGACCTGATCTATGAATAGATCTAATTTAGTATGATTGCTGTTGGTTTTTAATTTTTTGTTTCTCAAATGTACAAAATAAATCTACTATTGAATTGTATTTATTTTTGTTATTTAGTATTTTAAAATAAAAAATAAATAATCACAACAAGAAAAAGACTATAAAAAGTAATTTATCTTCACATCATCAATCCATTTTCCAAAGTACAAGCTTCATCAATCAATTTTGTTTTAAGAAACTAAATTTAGTTTAATTGATCTGTCCATTTATTTTTTAATAAGAATGTGAATAATTTTTTTATTCAAGGTATAACACCACTAATTTAAAATCAATATTTCCCGAATGAATAAATAGAGAAAGTGAGAAAACCGATTTATCATTCAAGTAATAATAATTATAATAAAATGTAATTATTTAAATTCAACAATTAAAACTATTTATATTTTTTAAAAATATATAATTATATATTTTTATAGTAAAATTATTATATTAGGGTCGATTTTGATAAATAATCATTTAAAATTATTATGAATTTAAATTTAAATTTTAAATATAAAATTATAAAAAATAAGTACGATAATAAATTTTAAATACTCAATTAATTAACTATTTAAATGGAGTGTTAGTTTATTTTACCTCTAATAATCATGGTTTTAAATAACGTATTGGCCGTTTCATCTAGATTTTTGATAGGTCTGATACGTTATTCGAGCGTTACACATGTACTAATGAGAATTAGTTCTGAATCGATACTGAATCACCTGATACACATTGATACGACCGTTATTTAGCGATACGGGAATGACACATCAATATAAAAAAAAAATATATTATTATTATATCTTTAATTTTTTTTATTTTATTAATGTAAATTATGAATATATTATTCAAAAAGACTATTATTTTATATTATTTTATATTTTTTAAATATTTTATTAGTGTAAGATATTAGTATATTGTTATTTACATTATTTATATAAGATTTTTTTTTAATGTATTTAAAACATTATTGATAATTTTTATAAAAGTCATTTCTTTATAAAAAAAATTTGTTTGTAGGTTTAAATTATTGATTAAATTTTATATTAAGACCATATTTGTCTTCATATAAAAACTCAATCATTGTTTGATGTATTTTCAACTGGAATAAACAACTAAAATGCAAATGAGTTCAATAGTGGGCAAAACAATTAAGATCATCCACGACACTTTTTTTTTGTGGTGATTAGACAATCTTGTGGTCTATTTATTTTTTCATATTACCTTATTTACTTAGAATAGGGAGAGATTTTTTTTTATCATCTTATTCTTCTTAAATAACTTGATTTTTTCTCCTTATAAATTAATAAAATAAGATTAATTTATCAAAAAAATTATATTTTTTTAAGTGAATACAGTATTTTATTAAGAATTTATATAATTTAATTATTATTATTATTCATTATTCATAAATGTATTATATAATTTGAGTTTTATAATTTAGACTATGTTAAATTAAGTATTTATTAATTTTATGTATTACATTTTGAACGTTATACTCTATTTTTTATTGATTTGAATTAATTTACTAATCAATTTTAAAAATTCACGATAATAATGGCCGATTCAAATTAATTCAATCTGATTTTATTATATTAATTATAATACTGATATAATACGTAAAATCATAATTTAAAAACCTGCTAATAACCCTTTCCTCCAAAGCATTGGGAGGTTAGTCTAGACTGTACTCTTCACCCAAATTGACCTGACAATGACAAAAATTTAAAAAAGAAAGTAATGAATACTGCTCTGTTTTAAAGTTCATGCATCAACCATGTTGAATGATGTGAGATAAATTGGCAATTTTTGGCTGACATAATTGCTGACTTATATTGCCATCAAAATTCTTACTACACTTGATAGTTTATGAATGGAACCTGTCTAGAAACATCAACTCTTTTTTTTTTAGCCAAATGAAACATCAACTATTGATTGTGACGTATAGCAATTGTTTTATGCCAACTGCATTAACAAAGTGTCCATTGTTTGATATTTCCCTCTCAATTTGTGTTTTCATCTCATCGCCATTTGGTCAAGCCAAAAATTGGAGCCATCTAGTACATGATACATTGAATCTTTTTGCCACCCATAATTTTATTTATTATTATTATTATTTTACTTTTTAGAAACATAAGAAATAGATCTTCAACTCTGAATTTGAGTTGAAATCATAAAATCATTATCATTAATTATAAAATGATAATTACATAATGTTATTAATTTTTTTATTAAAATTTAAATGAGTTTTACAATAAAAAAAAAAAAAGGTTATAACACGTTAATTCGATTCGTCAAACACGAAAAAATTTCGTGTTAGAGTTGAGATTTAGCAGGTCCGTATCGATAAACAGATTGACTCGTTTATAACACTGCTTAAACAAGTCGTATAACGGATTGACCCGCTAACCTGTTACAACCCGTTTAATTTCACATGTCGTATTGGGTTGTGTCAATCAGATCCAACCCATTTATAATCTGCATATTTTTTAATAATATTAAGGGTTAAAATAGTCATTTATATTGCATTGGAAGATACAAACAAAATGAATAAAAAAATTAAAGATAAACAAAAGCTTATTTAAATTTGTTTGATGATACTTGTTTGAAAAATATATGAAATATGAAATTTTTAATAAATTTACAATTTTAATCATGATTTGATTTATGGACAATATTACAATTAATTTTTATAATAAATATATTACATTTTTCAGGTTATAAATATTATACAGGTTAAATGGATTGTATTAAGTTTATAATCCATATATGACTCAATTAAATAAACGGGTTACATGTATCGTATTCGTGTAACCCGTTTAATTTTCGTGTCGTGTTACGGTGACACGATTAATAAATGGGTCGTGTTCATGTTGACTCTAATCGTGTCACCTGAGTGGATCAACCCGACACGAATACGACTCACCAACACATTTTGACACCCCTAATTTTCTCCTATTCATAAATCTCTTATCCACTTAATTATTTATATCATTTTTATTTTTTTATCCAAATAGTTAAAAATATTTTCAAATCAGTTTACGTGTCAATCGATATTAATTTTTTTTTATTAGATGAGTTTAAGAACGCATCTTTTACATTCGATCTATATATTCAAAAATTATCTCATAAATGTGAATCTCAAAAATTTAATTTAAATTTTAATCAATAAAGTGAAAAACAAACTCTATTGCATTATCACTATCCTAAATAGTATAGTAAATTACATTTCTCATTTATTTTAAATGTTTTTTATAAGTGTATTAACTATTTCACGCATTACATATAACACGATTTTTGTTATATTTAACACTAATTCGGTCCACAATTTATACAAAACTTTAGCTATAATGGAGGTAGACACATGTTTGTTTGGAAAGCTATTTTATTGTCCCAAAAATATTATATAACTTAATATTTTTATATTAATTTTCTATTTTAACTAATGTGATATTTTTTTTTTCATATTTCATTTTTAAAAGTGTATCATATAAAATATTTTTCGATATAAATATGTCACGTCAATTGGAATAATAAGTTGATACAAAAATGTTATATTGTATAGCATTACTTAATAATTTATAATTCTAAGTTACATTAATTAATAGCAATTAAATAATAAAATGCATTTATTTTAATTAATAAAAAATTTGTACTTCAAATTTTTTAATTTAATTTAAATATTACTTACCACACTTAATTAATAGTTTCACATTTATTTATTAGATTAAAAGCTTCTTAAATATAATCTTATAAGCCTCTTCTCTTTTTTTCTTTTTTCTTTTTTAAAGTTAATAATTAGGAAGGAGAGAGGAAGCAAATATTTAATTCTAAGTAGCTACATGAGATGGTGCAAGTTGCATATATTATGTTGTTTCTTAATTATAAAAGACAAAAAGAAAAGAAAAGGACATGAGATATCAAATTGTGCAACTTGGTAGTGGAATCTACCAAGAACCAACTCCCACATAAATAAATAAATAAAAGCTATAATCAAACCATTTTGAAAAGGATTGGTGCAAAAAAAAAAAAAAAAAAAAAAAAAACCATTTTGAAAAGGACAAGTTTTTTCTAGATTTAAGATTAACCAATTATATTTCTTTTCTTTTTGAGTAATTAACAACTCTTTTTTTGTTAATAAATTATAGTTTTTATTATTGTTATGATTTGTGCTATCTTTAGGATTAAGAATTCTCTAAAGCAACTTTGTTTCTAACAAAATAAATTTTAATTCTGAAATACGGAAATAATCTCTAATAAATTGTCAAAGTGACTATATATATAGAATTATTTTATCAATAATTTTAGTATTTATAAGTCAATTTTCATATATTGTAATAAATTTATTAAATTACTATATTAAATTGTTTTCTAGTTAGATAATAAAAAAATTATAGAAAAAATTCTTGTCAAAGTAAAATTAGTAAGGGAGTCTTCACTCTTTAATACAATTCAACTAAAATATGATTATTTCATTTTATTAACAATTTTTTTTGAAAATTAAAATTGTATATTTATTTAGTAATATAGAAGTCCACATCATAGATTAAAAATTATAGTAAAAAAAATTATTGTCAAGTAAAATTAGTAAGAGAGTCTCCACTCTTTTATATATACAATTCAACCAAAATATAATTATCTCATTTTATTAACAATTTAATCATTTTATATTTATTTCGTAATATAAGAGTTGAAATTATAAACTCTAATAATTATAAACTCTAATATCTTTTTTACTTATAAAAAATTTTTAATGTATGAAAAACTGAATGTGTGTTTGATTTAGCAGTTAGATGTTAATTGATAACTTTTTTACTTAACAGTTATATCAACTCATTTAATAAATTAAAACAATTAGGGGCTAGACTTGTTTATGGGTCGCCCTAGGTTTGAAAAACATTAGATTTTTTAAAACTCGACTAGAAAGTCTATAATTTTCTTCACTAATTTAAGTCTGCGGTCCGACATATGAACAAGTCTAGGGGTTAATAATTGATAGCTACCTTAAAAAGTTGTTTTTTTTTTTTTATTTTTATTTTAACCAAACAAAAGTTTTATTAATCAACTTAAAATATCCAAAGGTAAAAGAGCTCTAACAAAAGTAGAAGCCTCTTGCCAAAGGATGGGACTAGCATGGAAACGGGCCACTTGAGCAAATGCATGGGGACCACATTCGCTTGTCTTCTAATAAAAAAAATAGTAACATTGAACATACTGTTTAACAAAAACCTACAAGACTGAAGAATAATCTCAAACTCAGAATCATTCGCTTGTGAGGAATATAGGCTATCAACAACCCCTTTTGTATCCATCTCTATCACAACATTATGAAAATTAAGATAAATTAATAACCTAATAGCCTCTAATAACCCCAATGCCTCTGCTTCCTTCGGATGATATACACCAGCAAAACGCTTAACAAAACCATAGAAAAAATGACCATTGCAATTTCAAATAACAAGACCAACACCTGTGAGTCCATCTTAAGTAGATACCGATGCATCAACATTACATTTAACAAATGGAGCTACTGGACAATACCATCGTGAAGCTCTAGTTGCATGGCTAGATGTGTTTGGTACTGAATTCGTGGCTTGAGCAGAACACCATCCCTGAAAGTAATTCATGCACGAAGTTACTGTTTGCATGGGAGTACAAATCCTATGTTCCCAAAGCCAATTGTTACATTGTCCCCATATTGCCCATACAATCAAGCAGCAATTGACAACAAACTCATTAGATTCCATTTCCAAAAGCAAACACAACCACTCAAACAAAGAACTTGCATGTGCATAAGGAACCGATCGACCCAGAATAGCCCAACATGAAATTACGAAAGGACAGGCCAAAAACAAGTGCATAGAATGTTTCCTATAGACACCACAAAGCACACACTCATTTGGCACATTCATACCCCGTAGACATAAATTATCTCTAGTAGGAATAGCATTAACACAAATTTTTCATAGACATTGCTTAACTTTAGGAGGCAAGAGTAATTTCCAAAACCGAGTCCACCAGGACACATTACCAACCTGAGTACCCTTTTTATCTAAATTCATAAGGAAATTATAACCCGATTTGACAGAATACCTCCCCTTACTATCATAATGCCAAATAAGCTTGTCTTCTTAACCCATTCCTACTGGTGGAAGCCGAGATATAGCCTCCACATCCCTAACAAGAAAAAGATCATTTAGCAACTCAAAATCCCACTCCCTACTATCTTGTCTATGTAAGTCTTTTACAAATATATCTTCCATATCAACAATGGTGCTCGTACTAACATGAAACCTATCATCTTTCTTCAACCAAGGATCATCCTACACATTCACACTAGACACGTCTCCCACTCTCCATGTACACCCTCTTTGTAGCATAAATTTCGCAGACCATATACTTTTCCATATGAAGCTAGGGTTGGACCCCAATTGTGCTTTCAAAAAATCCCCTTCAGGAAAATATCTGGCTTTGAGTAACTTACTAACAAGAGTATTAGGCTGATCAATAAGTCTCCAACCTTGCTTAGTTAATAAAGCAAGATTAAAAGTATGTAGGCATCGAAAACCCATACCACCTTCACACAACCAATCCCATGAGAACCAATTGATTTTCCTTCCCCCATCCAATTTCAAACCCCACCAAAATGAATTCATCATTTTCTGGAGTTCATCACACAAAGTCACAGGTAAAAGAAAGGTACTCATACAATAAGTTGGAATTGCTTGAGCCACAGTTTTAATTAAAATCTCTTTACCGACTTGCGAAAGAAATCTCCCTTGCCATCCTTGTAACCGTTTCCACAGTATATCCCTCAAAAAAGCAAAAACTGCTCTCCTTTTCTTACCAATTAAAGAAGGTAAACCCAAATATTTACCCGTATCCAAAGGATTCGAGACACCAAAGAAACCAGAAATAGTATTTTTAACATCATTGGCAACATTAGGACTACAAAAAATACTAGATTTATTAAAATTAATAGCTTGACCTGAATCCCTTTCATAACTAGCCAAAACAAACTGCAAAGCTACACACTCATCCATTTGAGCCCGAAAGAAAAAGAAGCTATCGTCTGTAAACAACAAGTGAGAGATACTAGGAGCCCCTCTGCAGACTACAGACCCATGAATATAACCTCTAGTCTCAGCCCTCTCAATAAGAGAAGACAACCCCTCAGCACACAAGATAAATAGATAAGGTGATAACGGGTCACCCTGACGGATACCCTTATGAGGAAACAAAGGCCTAATCTCTTGTCCATTAACAACAATAGAATAACATACAGAGGATACACACATCATTATCCACTTAACCCAAATATCTGAAAAACCCATCTGAATCATAATTGCTTTCAAGTAATCCCAGCTAATCTTGTCATAAGTCTTACTAATATCAATTTTTAAAGCTATAAGCCCTTCTTTACCCCTTGTACGACGCTTCATATGATGAATAACTTCAAAGGCAGCAATAACATTATCAGTAATAGATTGACCCGGCACAAAAGCAGATTGGGCACTAGAAATCAAATCAGGCAAGACCACTTTAAGATGATTAGCAAGCACCTTGAAAATAATTTTGTACAGCACATTACAAAGAGCAATAGGACGAAGCTCTTTCATAGACACAGGATTATCATATTTCGGAATCAAAACAATAATAGTGTCATTCAAAGCACTAGGCAACTCACAATTCACAATCCAATCAACACAAGCAAGGAAAACATCATTGCCAATTAAATTTCATTTTGTAAAGCACTTTAAAAAGTTGTTAATTCTAAAAGTTTCATTGTGAACATTTTTCCTATCAGCTGATTGTTAACCCTATATTTTTACTATATTACCTCTATCACATTATTCCTATAAAAAATATTACTATTAAAATTATTTTTCTAAGATTAATTTTTATGTGTTATCTTTATTTATAATTCTTTAAAAATAATAAATAATTATTAAAATGTTATTATGATATTTGAAATAATTATTTTATTTAAATTTAAAAAAAATTAATTAATACTTTTATTTTAATAACACATTAAAATTATATATATATATATATATATATATATATATATATATATATATATATATATATATATATATATATAAAGTCATGTTACATTTTAATAGTAATAACTATTAATTTTTTACCAAACAACTAATATTTATTCGTTACTAATTATCAGCTATCAACTATACTATGAACAATTAAAACAAATAAGCTTTAAGAGTTTATTTGCTTTAACGATTGTGATAAGTTATTGGTAAGGATGGCAATTTTGAACTGTTTTGATGGGTATCCATCCAATCCGATCCTAATTATATGTCCCGTTTATAAATAGGTCAGAGTGGGTATTAACCAATATGCTCAAACTCGCGTTGCATACTATATATATATATATATATATATATATATATATATATATATATATATATATATATATATGTATTTTTTTACTCTTTAATAATAAGTGGGTATTCATAACCCGACCCATACCTAAATCTGCCCCATCCCGCCTCTAAACCCGCCCTGACTCAATATAGGACTGATAAGATATGGATATGCCAAAACTCACCCCATACGAGGGACAAATCTAAAACTATATTGTTGAGGGGCCAAACATATCTTATAGGAGACATTTAATTTTTTAATGAACTTTTTATTATTTTGGGGGACAATTTTAATTATATAGAGGCTAATTATATATATGTTTATAATTTTTATATAAAAATATTAAAAAATAAAAGAATATTTTGAATTTGGAGGGCTCAGTTTAAACTTGTCCTTATCCATACCCGATTCATGATCATCCCTAATTATTGGTGGTCAGTCAATTATTATCAGCTAGTTGTCAACATTTAGTTGTTCATAGTCAATTGTTAAAATTATTAAAAAAAAAAAAATTGGTAACTCAATAGTTAGAGTTGCAATTAAATTGTAAATTGATAAATAAAGACATGAGACTTTTTTTTTTTTTCTCATGTTATATGATAAACAGAGCATATTTATATAGAAATAAAACTTATACTAATTCTAATTTCTAAAATTAATTTAACAAATATGCAAATTATGTATAAAAAAATAAAAATTGTTATATTTTAATTAAGTATGCTCCTAATTAAGAAATTATTATCTATCCAAATAAAGCAGCTATTTATAAGGTTCCATAGTAAATTGTAAAAATATTTAATTATTACAAATAATAAAAATAATATTTGTTATAGTGTTTTTTTTTTTCATATAATAAATTAACTTTTTTTTTTCATATAGTTATATTTTGCAATTATTAAAGATTGAATATTTAAATGCTATTCTTAAAAAAAAAAAAAAAAAAAAAAAAAAAAAAAAAAAAAAAAAAGGAGATAGACAATGATACCACTAGCTAGGAGGAAAGTGGTAAAAAAAAGTTTGTCCCACATCTAACAAACAGTATAATTATGACCAATAAGCAAGCCGATCAACCAACTTTGCTAGATTGCCTGTAGATATGTTTCCACGTCACCAACCCAATCCAATACTAAAAAGATATTTACTGCTATTTATAAATTTAAATTTTATAAAAATTTAATTCAAATAAATTATATTTTATTAATTTTCATATTTAAAAAATAATTTATAGAGTTTAATTTTTTTAATATAACAAAAAATTTATTTATAATATAATTTCACAAAATTTTAAATTAATTAAGACGATTTATAATAAAATTACACAAATATATATATTCTAATTTTCTAAAGTTTCAATAACTAAAATATTATTAATTATTGTTAAATAAATTAAATAAATTAAAAATTAAATTAAATAAATTAAAAATTAAATTAAATTCATTAAAAATTAAATTAAATTCATTATTTATGTAAATTATATTAAAATTCAAAAAAAAAATTCGATAAAAAAAAAAAAAAAAACCCAACCTTAAACTAAACATTCCTAGGCCACCAGACCCTTATGTAATCACTTTGCAACACTTGAGCCATAAAGCTTGGGCAAACTTCCAATTCAGTATAGCCCCTAGGAAAATCAAGGGCCTTGCTAGCCAAGATGTCAGCCGCACCATTACCTTCACGATACACATGGTGTACTTGCACAGACCAGTCAACCAGATTACTCTGTAAACTATTGCACACCACTTTACTAGACAACCATTTCACCACCAAAACAGAATCTACCTCAACTTTAAACTTTCTGAATCCAAGCTTTCAAGCTAATTACAAGCCTTTAAGCACCGTCCATAACTTAGCAGCTAATAAATTAAATTGAATTGAATTGAATTCTTATAAAATGAGTTTCTTCAAATTGAATCTTAATAAAATCAAATTTTTTTTATTAGATTGGATGAATCTCTGTTACATAATGAGATCTCATCACATATACTGTGGCATGATATAATATTCATTTATACAATGAGATTTCTGAATTTTATCTAAATAAAATCCTTCCAATAAAAATTACCATTAGCACCACTAAGTAGTGGTTGAATAATCTAATTTTAGGTTTTCATGTTCCTATATATATATATATATAAAATTATGTTCCTATATATATATAAAAAAAATAATAATAATAGGATAAAAAAAGGAACATTGTTTCCTTTGTTATGAATCAAAGTCACATTTAAGAATTTATCATAATCTTTCAAAAAAGTAATTAATTATAATTATATTTTTTAGCAATTATTATATATAATTATTTCATAAATACATAAATTTTTGCTATTAAAATAATTTTTAATAATCAAAATTGAAATAAAAAATTAAGAGTCAAATATGATAATTCCTTAAGTACATGTACAACTTGACAATAAATTTATATTCGATTCCTCCTTTTAATCCACAAGTTTTTTGTAATGAAGTCCACAATATTCCATCTTATCATAAGGGGAAAAAAATTCACAAGTGCCATAAAAAAAAATGTTAATTATGAAAGCCATTTTCTGATTTTCTCTTTTGAAATTTAAATAATCTCGAATTAATTGTCCCCACTGGTTTTAGAAATTGAGAAAATTAGAATATTATGTGATTAATGGAATAAAAAATAAAGAAAAGAAAATCTGATTGTGTCTTGTTGATTACCAGATTCATGATTACAAAAGATGTAGAGAATATACAAAAGAAGAACAGAAAAAGCCCGAATCCGGCCGCTTATATATACAAAGCTCAAGCTCATGGATGTCGGATAAGACCCAAGATCCAAAAATCGGGTATTCAAGTTCATCTTTCGGATCTAGAATCTTTACAAAACAAAAGGGTGTGATAGTAGCAGCGCCGCCGTCGACCTCTTACTAGATTCTTTCTGCAAGCAACATTGAACAAAGTTTCGAAACTCCTCCGACGCATTCTCTGGCAAACTAGGCGGGTCACCGAAGCAAATAGCACACATAAGAGTAGCCCAATCGGGTCTTTGACCGGGTGTAAGAAATGGAAAATGACCCAAATAAAGCTCCAACAAAGTAATACCCAAGCTCCAAATATCAGCAGCATAGCCATCATAATTTCCACCATAAGTATCTGGATCAAATCTCTCAGGACTCATATAAGCACAAGTACCCACATAAGAATTACAAGCATCTAAAGTACGACCCATGATTTTACTGACTCCAAAATCTGCAATTTTCACTTCCATCTCTTTACCATTATTTTTCACTAACAAATTTGAAGGTTTAATATCTCTATGAATAATTTTATGATTATGTAAGTAATTTAAACCGTTGAGAACTTGGCGAGCAACATTAGCAAGTTTTGCTTCTGAAAAAGTACCTTGATTTTGTAAAACTGTATCTAAAGTACCTAAATCCATATACTCCATTAAAATAGCTATATCCCCAGATGGCTTTTCGTAGATTGCATGGCAGTGAACGATGTATGGAGAATCTATACGCCGGAGGATTTTCATTTCTCGGAAAACCTGGCGGCGGACGAGAGAATCATCGATGTCTGCGCGGACAACTTTTAGAGCATAAATTTGGGAAGTGCGTTTATGACGTACTTTATAGACTGTACCACCGTTTCCATGGCCAAGAACTTGGAGTTTTTCAAGATCATTGCAAGAGACAACTGCTGTGGCAGAAGAAGTAGTGGTGGTGGTGGTGGTGGTAGTGGTTAAGCTAGGAGGGAGTGGTAAAGGGAAGCGAGGGCGGCGTTCGGAAAGTTCAGGAAGAGGGAGGCGGAGGTTGAGCTGGCGGCGTTCACGGACAACAGCCATAGAAGGAAGAGGAAAGTTTAGAGGAATGGATTGAAGTGGTGAGGAGTAGATTATATATAAGTGGAAAGGGCAAAAAGCACGTGGAGGATAAAAGAAGAAGGAAGGTGGAAGGAGAGATAGGGAAGAGGCGGCGTGGGGTCCATGTGAAGTTGGATTCATTTTTTAATTTTTACAATGAAAACTGGCAGAGGTTCATTTTAACATGAGTGGAAATATGATCTGAACACGTGGAAGGACTTAATAAATCGCATTTTATTTTAATGTTTATGAAATTTAAAATGATCCTAATTTATTAAAAGTCAATCCGTGTAATTTATTTTTTTTGTGCCAATATCCGTGTAATTTATTGACACAATTTGAACTTAACCATTTAATTTAAAATAAATTAATAATATATATATATATTTTTTATAAATTTCAACGTTATTGAAAAATTAAAAAGAAAAATACACCTTAGCTCAATTCAATTTGTAACATGAAAATTCACTTGGAATTCTTTTTATGGATTAATTCAATAAATAATTATATCAACTTACGTTCAGAAATAATTTTATCTAAACTTGATCGGAAAAAAAACAATAATACTAAAAAATAACTCAAAATCATCTTAATTCATTTGACTCAATCGGTTTGCTAACTCAAATATAGAGCTGTAATCAAGTCGAGCCGAGCCGAGCCCGAGCTTTAACTTGCTTAGGCTCTGTTTGATATTTTTTTTTATAAACTCGAGTTCAAGTTTGGATCGAACTTGAAAATTATGTTCAAATTCGGCTCTTTTACTTATTAAAAGCTTGTTTTTAAATTATAATCGAATTCGATTCGAGTCCGATTTATTAATAAATTATAATTGAACTAAGTTTAAACTCGACTCGTTTTGAAACTTGTTTATAACTTATCAGAATATTCAACTTCCTAAATATTTATTTCTAATAAAATAAATATAACAAAAAAAATACTTAAAATTAACATAAAAATAAAAGTATTCAATTAGTAAAAAAATGTCCAATCATAAAATTAAGTATTACATGTATTACAAAGATATTAATTAATAAAAAAAATATTTTTAAAGATTATAATATTAGATTATATAATAAGAAAATATTAGATTATGTTAATTAAGAATATATATATATTTTAGTCAAATTGAATTACCAAAAAAATTATAGGAGTATTAAAATATTTTTTGGAGTGCCAAAATAATAATAACAATAATAATAATAATAATAATAATAATAATCGAGTTGTTCACGAGCCTATTAATCAATATGTTTGCGAGTCTATTCATGAGCTTATAATCGAGCTGTTCACGAGCCTAATTGAGTCGAGCTTAATTTTGCTCAAACTCTGCTCGTTTATTCGTTGAGCTTTAAAGTAAGGCTAAGCGAACGAGCTTTTATCGAGCAGAACACCGAACATCTCGTGAACGGTTTGACTCATTTACACCCCTACAAATCACACCTTAAACTTTAAAATTATTAGTTTTCAAATTATAGGAGAATCGTATATATTATGATAATTTTTTTAATTTCTTAAAGATAGGGATAAAATACATATGTAAACTACTATGAAAATACAGATTAATCATTAATGAGTATAAAATCACCTGATACTATTGATGAAGGGCCTAGTGAAAGGTAGAACCTGTAGGCAAGGAAAAGAAGGATCCGAAGCTCTCCGAGGCTGACCTGGCGGGGAGCCTCCGACGCTCAAGTCAGAGAACTAGAGAGAGTATATAGAGAGAGAGTCTCATGTGAGGTTTTTGAGAGGGAGAGTGATTATGAAGCTTTTACCTCTTCCCTTATTTATTTATAAGGGAGAATAAGGACCACCTATGTACACGTGTCTTCTGGCTATTAGAGGCTATTTTTTTGTCTATATCAAAGGCCCCTTACTCCCTAGTCTGATCAAGTGTACCGAGGAGCAGACTAAGGGAGTAGATATATCCTCTCATTGTAATAAGATTCTTCTATATTTTAGAGCCAATCTGACGGCATCTAGTGGGATTGCTATGAAGGCCATTGAATGCCTGAATGGAGAGGCGAGCGAAGGAGTTAGATATGATGACAATTGGATGCTTGAATGGAGAGGCGAGCTGAGGAACTTGATGTGGTGGCAACTCAGTTCATGAATGTGGATGTGAGCTGAGGAGCTTGGTGTGGAGGCAACTCGGTGCTTGAATGGAGATGCGTAGGGATGGCAGTGGAACGGGTATGGGGCAGGTTTTCCATTACCCGTACCTGTCCTGCCAATATTTTTTTATACTCACCCTGCTTCGTGGAGGGTAATAAAACGAGACGGATGCCCGCAGGTATACTCGTTTTTATTTTTATTTATTTTTTCTTTAAAAATAATTATTTAATATTAATTTGTTATATATATATATATATATATATATATATATATATATATATATATATATATATATATAATCATATCGAGTGATATTATTATCCGCCCTGCCCCAAATCCGACACAGATTTTTAATTTTAAACCCGCCCCATTTAATAAACGGGGCTAGGTGGGGCGGGCTAAATTGTCGTCCTTAGAAATGCGAGCTGAGGAGCTTGATATGGAGGTAGCTCGGTGTTTAAAAAGAGATGCGAGTTGTATGATTGCCACATCATGGTGTGGTCTTATGGTCTTCAATGGCTTCAGGTCTTCAACGCCACAGTACGTGGACTTATAGATTCCAAATAGTTTCAAGTCTTCAAGTCTTCTAAATAGCTTCAATATTTTCTTCCTTTAAATGTCTTCAAATAATATGCCTTCTTAAGGGAGGTCTTAGTTAATAGCATGCTTCACTAAGAGGTCTCATATAATATTCCTCACTGATAGAGGACTTAGATAAAAACTGTCTCGCTAGTAGAGGACTTTAGATAATAACAACGTGCCTCGCTGGTAGAGGACTTACATAATTTGATTTGTTGATAGAGATCTTTAGATGGTTCAACTTGTCAATTGAGGACTTTAGAAGTTCACCTCACTGATAGAGGTCTTTAGATAATATGCCTCATCAATAGGGGGACTTTGATAATAATATGCCTCGTTGGATGAGGACTTTAGAAATCCACCCCGCTGAAAGAGGTCTTTGAATGATATGCCTCGTCAATCAAGGGCTTACAAAACCTGTCTCGCGTAGAGGACTTTAGAAAACCTACCTCACATTGAGGACTTAGATAATATTAAGCCTTGTCAATCAAGGACTTAGAAATCCACCTTGTTTGGAGGTCTTCAGATAATATGCTTTGAATAGAGAGCTTAGAGAAAGCCTGCCTCACTCATTAAGGACTTTTGAGAAAGCCTGCGTTGCTCTTGGAGGACTTTAGAGAAAACTTGCCTCGCTTAAAGAGGACTTTAGAGAAAATTTGCCTTGCTCAGGGGGACTTTAGAGAAATCTTGCCTTGCTCATGAAGGACTTTAGAGAAATCTTGCCTCGCTCACAAAGGACTTTAGAGAAATTATGGCTCGCTCATGGAGGACTTAGAGAAATTATGCCTTGCTCACGGAGGACTTTAGATAATGAGCCTTGCAGAAAGAGGTCTTAAATAACAATATGCCTCATCGATAGAGGACTTAGATAATAATGCGCCTCGTTAATCGAGGACTTAGAAATCCATGCCTCATGTAAAGGACTTTAAATATTTGCCTCATATAGAGGACTTTAAATATTTGTCTCACGTAGAGGACTTTAGAAATCCCACCTCGTTGATAGAGGACTTTAGATAGTTCACCTCGTCGATCGAGGACTTATATGATAAGGTGCTTCATATAGAGGACTTAGAAATCCATGCCTCGCGTAGAGGTCTTCAGATAATCTGCCTCGTCAATCGAGGGCTTAAGAAATCCACTTGACTTGGAGGTCTTCATGTAATCTGCCTCTCCAAATGAGAACTTAAATAATAATCTGCCTCGTCTATCGAAGACTTAGAAATCTACCTCCTTAGACGTCTTTATGTAATCTGCCTCTCTAGATGAGGACTTAAATAATAATCTGCCTCGTCTATCGAGGATTTAGAAATCCACCTTTTTTTGGAGGTTTTTGTGTAATCTGCCTCGCCATATGAGGACTTAAATAATAATCTGCCTCGTCTATCAAGGACTTAGAAATCCACCTCCTTAGAGGTCTTCGTGTAATCTACCTCACCAGATGAAGACTTAAATAATAATCTGCCTCGTCTATCGATGACTTAGAAATTCACCTCCTTAGAGGTCTTCATATAATCTGCCTCGCCAGATGAGGACTTAAATAATAATAATAATAATATGCCTAGCGTTTGCTGCTAGCTCTTTGGTGCCTTGCCTTGACAAGGGTTTTTTTTGCTTGTCGAACCATGACTTTTGCCTAGACTCTTTTGGCTTTTCCCCTTTTCTTGCAGGGAGTTGCCTCATTTGTCTTTTAAACTAGTGTGCCTTGCCTTGGCAAAGGCTTTTATGCCTCACTAGATGGATGTCTTTTTGTTGCATGCAACTCGCAAACTGATTTGAATAACTTGATACTTTTTGACAAGTCGTGCATTGTTATGTTTGATGCTTTTTGCCAAATCGAATACTGTTATTCTCACTAAATGACAAATTAAGTAATCTTTCCTGGCACAAACAGAGATTACATAAGCATTTTAGAAATCAAATAGAAGATGCGTGATTTACGAATCACAAATTCATACAAGATTCTCATTCTAGCTATGTGGTAACATTTTCAAAAAAATATTCATGGGTTCATACGAAGTCCGAGTAGACTTTGATAATTTTAATTAAATTATGCACAATGATCAGCATAAAAATTTTGTGAGATTTGATGAGGGACTCCTACTCTCCCGCAAAAATAATGGATTCGTTTGAAATCCATTTAAGAAAATAATTTGCTTTCAAAATAAGTCTCGATTTTCTAAGCAATAACTTTCATGTGAAGTGGCATTCAAAATCCATAATTAATCACATATCATTCTCAAATATAGTTTAGCATTTATGATGCATAATTATAGCAAATCATTTATTCATTCAAGAATATTGATATACTCACATTATATTTCAGCAAATAATCGTATGAAATTAAATTTAAGGTATGAGAAATATTGAGAACTTATCTGGAGTGGCGCTGATAGCCTTAAAGATCACTTGAAATATTTCTGGGTCCATGAAAATGCACTGTGAACTGAAGCAGCTTCTTTCTACTGTTCGGTTGACTAATTTGTAATATTAATTTGAGATAGAGTTTTGACAATCTAGCTTCGAAATTGCAAAGTAAGCGCGAAATGTAGGCTATTGGTTTGTTCGAGGTCACTGCGGCGTGTAGGATCCACTCGTTGGTGATTGGTTGATGATGGTGGTGTTAGGCAAAAATAATACTTACACTGGTCGATAGATCTCAAGCCGCTAATCCTAAAGATACCGGCAGTGTTGCTTCACTCTACTTTGATTCACCAGAAAATGTCTCGAAAGTCGTAGAGGCCAAAAACTTCTCTCTTCAATTCCAACAGTTCCCGACGTCCTCACCGGTCGGTGTTGGTTTCAAATCATTCCTGGGTTCACGAGCTTCAAAACAATACCAAGCTAGCCTTGAAACATGGTTGGAATTGGTTGTTAGAGTATATGCCATAGAGATGTGTATATATATTTATGTAAATGTAAAACAATATCTTAATTAATGGCAATAAATATATATTTCTATAAATCAATTGTTCCATTGTATTAAATATATATTTGTAGTCCATTAGTATTTTGTAAGAGGATCTATTCTCAAGTGTTGAGAATATGGATGACAGATCGCTCTTAAACAAATACTTTAAATATTCATGGTCATAGAAATAATGACTGGGTATCATTAATTTCGGGAAGACCATCACCTCTATTTATATTCTATAATCAGTATGTGATACTTATGATTATAGAGGCTGTGAGCATCATGCTGCTTGACAAAAGTTGTCAATATAAATATGTGGATATTCATGTGATGAATGATTGAATTGTGATACTAGATGATGATAGAATGGAGTTTTATTGCTAGTGAATAAATCATCGTCTAGGTCATAATTGTACATATAGTCCTTTGACTTAAGGGACACTGTATCTCATTCATTGGTAGTTGGGAGTTGTTACTGCTTACATACTTCTGCTATTTATGTATAGGTATATGGTATGTGATGGTTCTAACTAGTTATGTATGGAGGTAAGTGATCGCCAAGAGAGAATTCATTAACTAGAATAAACAAGGAAGAAATCCTATGCTATCTGATTATTCTTGATAATCAAATTCTTGGCCGAGATAGTAAAGATTCACTAGAAAGAGTTTCTAGTAGGAATCAATTTATTAAGAATTAGAATCGAGATATAGACATATGATCGAAGCATATTAGAGTTTGACAAATCCATAACTCTAGCTAAGATTGAGATTTTGTAATGAAGGGATTTTAGTGTGCGTTATTTATGATTGATGGTCCATGAAATGAATAAGTAATCAAACAATCATATTCATTCTAATTAGGTAGTCATGATATGTTTTGCTATACGTCACTCATGACTTATGGGACTAAGGATGAAATAGGGATTTCATATTAGTAGAAAAAAGTGTTTTCTCATTCCCATTGCTAATTAGACATAAACCTAAAAAGTCACACACCCAAAAGTAATTATCTTTCAAGCGTAAAAGGTTTACCATGATAATTAATTAAGGTATTTAATTAATTGATTAGTGGTAAAATGATTGAACTTGTAATTAAATTTAACAGGACCTTAGCATGTCCTGAAATTTAAATCCGCAAAGATTTCTTTATCGATTAAATCCTAATTTATATATGATATAAATTGAGAAGGATTAAATTGATTAAGTTTATGAATAAATAAATGTAATTAATTTTGAGCTTAATAAATAACACTAAATAGCTAAAGCCCATATGTGATATGGAGATAGCTTATTTAGGGGTTAAATGATTTAGCTAACACTAAAACCCAAATAATAGATTTAGGGGTTATCAACAACACTAAGGCTCATATGATGAGTTTAGAGGTTGGAGAAAATCAATAACACTAAAGGCTATGTATTGGGTTTAGGGGTTAGGAATCTTGTAATGACCATAAAGCCCATTTGATGAGTTTTAGGGGTTAGAGAAAAATCTATAACCCTAAAACTTATGAGATAAGTTTAGGGGTTAGAGATTTTCCTCTCTGCTCAAAATAGTAAATTCCATCCTAAGGGTTAAATGAAATAGTTATTAAACCTAAAGGGTAAAATGGACATTTTCATATTTGCCTTAAAGTCAACTAAAGCAACTTAATTTCAATTTGACTTCTTAATAGCCAACAAAAGTATTTTGGCTATGCAAGTAATATAATTGAATTGGATATTGACTAATGACTAATCATCTTTTTTGAGAAAAAGCAAAAGAGAGAAAAACTATAAAAGAAGAATTGTTCTTCAAAATTAGCTCCTCTTCTTCTTGATGAAAAATATATGTTCTTTATGAAAGAACTAAAAAGCTTCTTGAAAAAGAGTTGATTAATCCATAGCAATTTAAAGAAATCCAAACACCAAAGGTTTGTCAAGAAAGATCTTGATTTCATTTGGACTACCAAAGAGAGGAAATCAAGAACAACTAAGGAAACCAAAGGGAGTTTGAAAGATAAAACTTGGTGTGGAAATTCTAGAGGCTCAACATTTAGGGAGCTCAAAGGAAAAGAAAAGATTAAAGATTTTGGCTTCAAGACGTAATGAGATTATCACTTGTTCTTTCTTTTCTTTACATATGTGTTTTACACATTAATTAAAGTTGATTACTTTAATGTTTATTGGACCCAATAGTTGAGTGTTGTAAAATTTTAAATTGTTTGAAATTTCACTCACCACGTTGCTTCCGCTTAATTTGCGCCCAATATTTCTTTAATTGGTATTAGAGCCACTTAATTTCTATGTAAAACCATTGTATATGTTGCTTTGGATATATTTGAGTTGATTGGAAAAGTTGTGAAAGGAATGAACAAACGTTATTTTGCTCTCGGACAGTCTAAATTGCGTCCGTAATACAAGAATCGCGACTGCGATTGGGTCGCGGTCAATGTCACGACTGCGATAGTGACCGCGAACCTCTCTGTTTCTGTTTTGATTAGTATATTGCAACCGTAATGAAGATGTTGTGACCGCGATAGTGACCGCGAACTCCTCTGTGTCTTTTTTTGCAACTTTTCAAAATTTCAAATTTGTTTTGAATTTTTATTCAATCAATCAAATGCTATGACTTGAAATATGATTTCAAATTATAGAAACATTGAATATGTGATATTCTAAATGAGTTTTGGAAATGTTCCAAAATCAAGCAACATATCGATAAATGCAATTGTTGTATATTTATGTTTGTTGTTTACATGAGAGGCATGAATGGTCGATCATGGACTAAGAAATCATAATGTATGTTTTCTTTTATGGGTATGTAATTAAAAGTTAATTACTTGCTTAGTTATAATTAAATTCATTGAGCCTTTAGAGCTCTTTTGTTTTGTAATTCTCACCTTGGAATGCCAATGATACAAATGTACATATGGAGATATGGAGATGCAAGAACAAGAAGAGGTTCAACCCATCAAGATGCCTAGTGGGAGCATGAAGATTTAAGTGTTGTATTCATGCTTGTAATTTGATTAACCTAAGTTTTAACTCATTCCTTGTGGCTAGGAATTGAGCCCATAGTTAGTCCATGATCATACCTATGTTAATGTTGTCCATTTTATGATATATATGTGATATATATATAATACATATGATGTATACTAAAATGAATAATGTGCAAAGTGAGACCTTATAAAATAAAGTCTAGAAAATCTTCCAAATGTAATATTAAGTCAAGGTTCTCCATTGGAACAATAGTTTTTTTGAAATTATTGGATAGTATGTGATGTTGCAAGTATAGGATACAGAGTTTGGAAATAATGACAAATGAGAGTACCTGAGCCATACAATGTTTAAATCACTATATTTGTTGGTCCAATGGGTTTGACTTAACTAATGTGTATGACCAATAACGACATCGTGTTTCTGAAGTCGGAAGCATTAGGAACCGGATTGATTGAGTCTCACAAAGAGTTGTGATGAACAAGTGTTATTCACTTATTAGATATCAAATTCTCAATAATGACAATGTGTATCTAAGAGCATTTGACAATCTTATAAGAATTCAATCACCCACTAGAAATCCACTCCAATGGGATTTCTGTTTCTTACTTGGAAGTGTAGGAATCACAAAGTTAGTGGGAGTACCATTATGATTAAAGACCAAATCATTATGGAAGTTGTATTTTACATAGAACTAATAATCTTTTTATTTTCTGCAGTAATCTGATAAAATGAGCAAATCCTGTCCCATCTCGAGCATTATAACTGATAACAAAATAATCGGACCTAATTTTGTGGATTGGTTTCGCAACCTTAAATTAGTCATTGCTTACTAAAAGATTAGTTATGTAATAGAGTCTGCTGTTCCTAGTCATATACCTGTAGAGGCCACTCCAGAGGAACATGCGACTCTAAAGAAATGGCAAGAGGATCATATTTCTACTAGATGTTTAATTTTGGCTTCAATGTCAACTGATTTATATAAGCAACATGAAAATTATACTGAGGCAAGGAGCATTCTGAACCATTTAAAAGAGTTATATAGGGAAGAAAGTAGAACTGCTAGATATGAGATATCAAAGCAGTTGTTCCAAACTAAGATGTATGAAGGGGAGAAGGTTGGGTCTCATGTTCATAAGATGATCAAGCTCATTGAGCAATTGAGACTTCTCTATGGATGCCAACCTTCAAACGTATTTGATCCTTCAATCCCTACTGGATTCCTTCTCTAATTTTATAATGAATTATAATATGAATAAGATGGAATCCATTCTTGCCAAATTGCATAATAGTCTTGTTACCGCCCAAGGTACATTTAAAGACAAAGGTAAGGAGGTTGTTTTAGTTGCTTCTTCTAGTAGTAAGTCTACAAAGAAGAAAAGCAAAAAGAAAGCCTCCAAACTCAAGCCAAGTGGCAGTGTGAGCAAGGATAAGCCCACAATGGTAGCTTCGAATGGTGATAAAAAGTGTTTCCATTGTGATCAAAGTGGACATTGGATAAGAAGTTGCCCAAAGTATTTAGAGACTTTGAAGGGCAAAAGAAAGAACAAAGTGAAGGGCAAGCCTTCCGAAGGTATGTCTTTTAATTGTTCTATTTTCAATACTTCACATGGTTCATCAAAAGCTTGGATACTTGATAGTGGTGCAAGTTCTCATATTTGTACTTCTATGTAGGAGTTCACAAGCAGTAGGAGCTTGGAGAAAGGGGAAGTGATCCTAAAGCTCGGAAATGGAGCAAGTGTTGCTGCCAAAGCTATTGGATCTACTTCCATTGATCTTTTTGATTATGTATCATTATTAAAAGATGTTTTGTATATTCCTAATGCCTATAAGAACATCCTTTTTGTAACTAGTATGACTAGTATGGGTTATGAACTCTTGTTCAAGAAAGATGTTTGTATTATCTATTATTGTAATAGAATTATTGGTATGAGTTATGTACTTGATGGTCTTTATTATTTGGATAATGGTAATAATAATATAACTCCAAGCATAACTAATATAAATACCATGATAAAAATCAACACTAGTTCAAAACATATTTGGCATCTAAGACTAGGTCATATTGCCGAAGATAGGATATCAAAATTGGAGAAAATGAGGATTCTTAATCCTTTGGATGGTGAACCAATCTCAATTTGTGAGTCCTGCATCCAAGGCAAAATGACTAGGTCACCTTTTGTTGGACAAAATGAAAGAGCCAAATAAGTTTTGGAACTCATACATAATGATGTATGTGATCTATTTAAAGAAATGACTAGAGGTGGTTATTTATATTTTATTACATTTACAGATGACCTTTCAAGGTTAGGTTATGTATATTTAATGAAATATAAATATGAATCTTTTGAAAAGTTCAAGGAATTCAAAAGTAAAGTTGAGAAGCAAACAGGAAAAGGTATTAAAATCCTACGATCAGATCGAGGAGGTGAATACCTAAGTACTGAATTCAAAGACTTCCTTAAAGAACATGTCATTATATCATAGTTAACTCCTCCCGGAACACCACAGTTGAATGGTGTGTCCGAAAGGAGAAATTGTACTTTATTAGATATGGAACGTTCTATGATGAGCTATACCAACTTGCTTATCTTTTTATGGGGATTCGCATTGCAGACTGCCGTTTATATCCTTAACAGAGTTCCTTCCAAATCTGTTCCTACTACTCCATATGAGATATGGTATAATAGGAAACCAAGTGTTAAACATGTTAAGATTTGGGGGTGTCCAGCACACATTAAACATCTGAAAACAGATAAGTTGGAAGAAAGATCTGTAAAGGGTAGGTTTGTTGGATTTCCTAAAAGTGGTTTAGGATATTATTTTTACATTCCTATTGAGCAAACAATTGTTATTAGCTGAGATGTCATATTTCTTGAGAAACAGTTTCTTCAAGAAGGTGGCAAAGGAAGAAAAAAATCTTAGATGAAGGGTCATCCGAAGAAATCCAACAAAATGATCAAATGGAAATTGATTTACCTGGTGATAACTCAACACCAGTTGATGATATCTCCACACAAGTACCTCGCAGATCTAGTAGAATATCTCATCATCTGGAGAGATATGGATTTCTTCATGGGAATGTACAAAGGTTGTTCATTCATGAGGAAGTTGATTATGGTGATGATCCTACTACTTTTGAGCAAGCTATATCAGATATAGATTCCTCAAAATGGCTAGAAGCTATGAAATCTGAAATGGATTCCATGTATGCTAACCAAGTCTGGGAACTT
>CATKHJ010694095.1:0-15402 GCA_949750685.1 Vernicia montana | reverse complement strand
AAGCCCTCCCTAGCTAGGACATGGATACTTTTCTCTATCCACCGGAGTATACACTGTGCACAATGCCTGATATTTTGTCCCACATCAGAGTAAGGGATTTCTGCTTTCGGGTTCAACAATCATATAAAGATATACAATGGTATTCAATAACATAGGTTATCAATGAATCAATAATCATGGTCTCAATCAATATCAAGAAGAATTTAACAATTAGGTTCATGTATACAATAAATGGGATATCTCAAAGATAGATCAAATAACAATTATCAATAAATAATTTGGTGGTCATGAAAGAATTAGGCATTTATGCCTTAGGTTCAAACACAACCATAGTAGTATAATAATCACTCACCTCAATCAATGCAAATCTCAAAATAGCTTGCAATCAATCTCTAGAGCAAGCAAATGTGGTGGTCATAATTTCCATCATCATCATTTCTTCCATCTCTATGAAAATCTATAGAAACCCATACAGAAATAACCATAAATCATATAATCCATGAACTTAGCTTAATTAACAATGCTAATAATGCTTACCCATTCCAATTTTACTATAAACTCACATCTATTGAAAGAAATTGAAGGAAATGAAGAAACCCTAACTTACCTTCAATCAAATGCTTGAACAATTAAAGAGAAGAAATAGATCCAACAACCCTATATCCTTTTAATCATGCAATAGATGATCTTCCTTGAAGTTAGAAAGAGTAAATTTAGAAAATTTTGAGAGAATATGAGTTTAAGAACTCTGAAAATCGGGTAGAAATGATATTGGGTCTTTTAATTCCTTTTATAGTGTTGTTTCTTGATTCTGACCTCGACGAGGTTCGCAGTCACTATTTGTAAGTAGCGGTCGCGATTCTCATATTGCTGTCGCAATATGTCTGTCGCGGTCGCTACTTACTACTGTTTACATGACTGTTCATACTTCTTCCAAAATCAGGCAGAAGAGTTCGCGGTCATCATCGCGCCCTATGTCGCGGTCGCTATGAGCAAATAGCGGTCGTTACCCCTTTATCACGCTTGCAATTCTCTTGAAGCTAAAATGCCACAATCAAGCAAAAGGGTTCGCGGTGGGTGTCGCGTCCACGGTCGTGGTAGCGACATCCATATTGCGCCCGCGAATCACACTCTGCTGCTTTTCTTCATGCATTTCCAACTTATAAGTTCAATACTCAATCCCAATCAATCTAATACGTTAATAGACATGTAATAGCACATGTAAATCATTCATATCATCAATTAGAATCAATACATGCATGTTCGGGGTATTACACCATACCACCAAAGAGGGGCGTTATTTGCATGTGTTTATAATAATATATTGTCTGTGTCATAAAACAAACACGCAAAAAAGAAATCCAATAAAAATGTTGCACTAATAACATTTTCATAAGTCTCTCCTTCCAAAGACTTAATATATATATATATATATATATATATATATATATATATATATATATATATATATATCACTGCAAGATTTTTATTTTTTGGACAATACTGCAAGATTTATTTGAAAAGCTGAAATTAAGAAGATTAATTAGAGATTGATAAAGTTTTTAAGTCTCTCTAATCAGTCATGATCGGTAGACAAATTTTGAAAATTGTTATGGGTTTATTTTCTTCTTAATTATTTATTTTTCATATAGCTAATTATAAATATATATATCATTAATATCACCCATCAAATCTTAAATGATTTGCTTAGATATATACAACTTTTTGATGGTTGCACATTCGAATTTTCAAATATGTATTTATAGATTTTTTTTAGATGAAAAAAAATAATATAATTGTTTATTCTATTTTGTCCATTGAAAGGGCAAGTATCATTGAATATGTCTTTATTGTCGGTTCAAACTAAAATTCAATGTGATGGCGCAAAAAAAAAAAAAAGAAGAAGAAGGGAATAACATAAAAATGTGGCTCAAATAACTTGTATACAAAGAAGCATATTAAAGTAATAAAAATAGCAGGTAGCGTATAAATGTATGATTTTTTAACTGAATGTATAAAAGTAATCAGTTTTATTTTCTGAAAATTGTGAAAATTATTATGGGTTTATTTTCTTCTTAATTATTTATTTTTCATATAGCTAATTATAAATATATATATCATTAATATCATTCATCAAATCTTAAATGATTTGCTTAGATATATACAACTTTTTGATGGTTGCACATTCGAATTTTCAAATATGTATTTATAGATTTTTTTAGATGAAAAAAAATAATATAATTGTTTATTCTATTTTGTCCATTGAAAAGGCAAGTATCATTGAATATGTCTTTATTTTTAGTTCAAACTAAAATTCAATGTGATGTTCCAAAAAAAAAAAATATAGAAGGGAATAACATAAAAATGTGGTAACTTGCATACAAAGAAGCATATTAAAGTAATAAAAATAACAGGTCGCATGTAAATGTATGATTTTTTAATTGAATATATAAAAGTAATAAGTTTTTTTTTTTTTTTTCTTTAAGGCAATTGTATATGAATCAATGTTGTAAGAACCGGACCGGACCGACCGGAAAAATTGAGAACCGGAGGCCAGGTCGGTTCGGTTTTTTACTTTTTGTGTGTGTGTGTGTGTGTGTGTTTGGATATTAAAAAAAAAATTGGACTAAAAAAATTAAAATCTATAATTGGAAAATTCAAGTAGGCACAGGCCAACCTATTTTGGTCCGACATTCGTGTACGCAGATCGCGCGCTCACACGTTGAACCTAAACCCAATACCATGGATTTGCACCCCCGATTCATTACTTACTCTAATAACGTTTATTAATTTTAATTATATGTATATTATATTTTTTAACATATAAATAATAAATATATTAATTTATTTAAAATTCTGGTTCGATCCCGGTTCGACCTCTAACCCGTGATCCTCAGCGTTCACATGTTCTAAGACCGTGCGGGTTTGAAAACATTGGTATGAATCCTCCTTTTTTTTTTTTTTTTTTTTTTTTTTTTTATGTACTTTTGCCCCAGTTTAATAAAAGGGACCCACATCTGTCACTGTTGTTCTGGTATTTTAATTTTGTTTTTCTTCCTCTTTTAATTTTTCTACTTTTGTTTTGAACAAAAAATAATTTTCCAGTTTCCAATACCACTTGTTATATAATTTAATTAGTAGGATAAATCAATATTATTTTGTTTAGGTGTTAATTACAGTCCAGAATGCAGAGTTATTAAGGTCAACAAGTTCATTCCCCAAAAAACACAAAACAAAAATCAAAGCAAGAAAATATGATCTTTCAAGTAAAAATTGGAACCAAACAAAGATCTGATTTTTAATTGGGAAAACCCAAAATTCAAATGCTAACGCATAATAAAAATCAATTAGAATAAAACGAATTGAAATATAGAGATCAAATATTAGATTTAAAAGAGTGGACTTCAAATTTTTAATTAATTCCATTTAATTGAAAATGGAGAAAATTAGAAATTGAAATTTTTTTGATACATTGGGAAATATTAAAAAAGAAAGAATGCTATTGATCTACCAGTGATCCCATAGAACAACTAACAAAGTGAACTTGCAGAAAGCTTTGAGCTATGGAGGATGAGCGGGAGGAAGACAGAGACAACAGTGGTGGTGGCGGCAAAGATTTTTAGTTTTTTTAGTTTTTTTTTTCCTAATGATATCTGACGTGGCAAAGATTTTAAAGAATTTATACCATGTCAGATATATTTGCTGGAAAATTGACCAGTCATAAAATTGCAAAAATTTGATAGTTTTTAATTTGATTTGTCAAAATTAAAAATTACAAGTGAAAGTTTATGAATTTTTTTTTTAAATAACCTTTTTATATAAAATATGTAATAATTTGACATTTATACATCATTTTTAGAATAATATTTATATTTTTTAATTTTTTATAACATTAAAATTAATAATAAAAAAATTTCCAATAACAATATGCACGAAGCACCAATTAACAATTAGGTGTTATATTTTAAGTTTTTCATTAATCTTTCTATCATATTTATATAAAATATAAACTATACATAATAGAATAATTAATATGTGATGTGATTATAATTAATGTTCATTTAATTCGAATAAAAAATTAAAATTGGAAATTACTTTTTTTTTACATAATTTTTATATTTTAAATATTTCGAATATGTTTTTATTTTTAAAGAAATATATTAAATAATTAATAATCTCTTGATAAAATAACAGTACTTTTTCTAAGTACACACCATGCATACTTTATCATATATGGACCATATTCATAGTCTTTAACACCATGTTAGGAAAGGCAAAAGGTGAAGGAAAAGAAAAGAGAAAAATACATATAATTATTTTTCACTTATTTTCTTGTTAGGAAAAGAAAAAAAAATATATAGAGGGATAGAATCTAGGGATGCAAAAGCAGTTGTAGAGCCCAGAATACACTTCTCTCCCACATTAGGAGGAAAGTGGGTGAAAACTAAAAACACAAATCGTTTGCTCGCGTCTGTGCGGGTATTATTATTATTTTGATTATAAATATTTTTAATTTGTAAATTTTAAATTGAATTTTTTATTTAAAAAATAATTATATGTATAAAATTTAAATAACATATTTGTTAATGTATTAATATAATAATTCAAATAAAAAAATAATGATTAAAAAAATTATAAAATTACATATCAACTTTATGTCTGTCAAAAAATAAATATAAATATCAAAAAAAAAATTTCACCTGTCAAAAATAAATATACGTGCCTAAAAAAATTTATATCTCAAAATTTATATATATATATTACTCAAGAAATTTTTACTTTTTTATATAAAAGAATAAATTCCCTCAATATTTCCATTATTATTCTCCCCCCTTTGTTTCCTTTCCCTCATTTGCTTCCCAAACATAGTAGGTGCCAAAAGAACCACCTTTTGTAATTGCTTCTGCAATCACTGCCACCAACCAGATCACCATTTTCACCACCGCGTACAGCAAAACCCCCGTGACTGTCCCACCACCACATTACTGCCACTACCACCTCTTTTGTCAACATCACCACCTTTACCATTACTTTGGCAATGAAAATAAATTAAATGCCTATTTATACCATAAAAATAAAAAATAAAATAAAAGGTCAACTTTATTTTTGTGTGGGATAAATAAAAAATAAATTAGAGAAATAATAGTTTTTTAAAAAAACAGTGGTAACAAACAGGCCTTGCAATCTTGCTTGTGTCCGCAAAGAAAAGCTGCATTTCACCTTTCTGTTTTGATGTTAAATTCATCATGTAGAACGACAGAAATACAAATTATTCTGCATAATCAGGAATGTACTTCCCCATTAAACTAACCCAACATTCTTCCAACATTAAAAAGAAAAAAGCAATATAGTGACTACGAGCTTCAGCTTACCGGATTACTAGTTGTCAAATTTCATGATCAGCAGAAAATCCGACACCTGCACACCCGACAACCATAATGATAGCAAAGGTATAATAACGCCATAATAAGAAATGGAGGAAAGGGAAAAAGGCAGAGAAAAGGGGAAGAAAAGCAAATTCAATTGTACGAGAAGATGACAAATAATGCCTTCAAATTCAAGTTCGTTCTACACTTCATAATACAAAACACTCCATCCCAGACAATATGCATTAGGATAGATCGATGCTTAGCTCGCTATTTGTATACAAACCATACCTTTCTCACATAAATCCCCATCACTATCAAAATTGTCAATACACGCTTATAGTAAAGCCTAATTTAATACAAGGACAGTCATGGAGTCCAAACTGCCTTAAGCAACATACATAAGCAAACCTCCGAACTCAACCAGCTCCTTATGTGATACTGTCATTAAACCTCCCCCAAACATTAAGATACACACACTTCATATAGAAACAAGTTAGAACTGGCACCCAAGAGTGCCAGTGCCCCGACGGCAGTCGGAGGCAATGGCTGACACAGCAACATCTGTGGCGTGGGAACTGCCAATTAATGGCAGGACAAACACTCAAGCTCCAAAAGCCCAAAAGAAGGGGGATCCATTACCCCCTGGTTTTGGCCCTCTTCATACCAAGGCTGTTGTGGAAAGGGGAGACAGAACCAGACATGGGAGAACCCTCTTCACGAAGTGTACCATTTAACATTGCTAACTCTCTTAGCTGCTGCTTCTTATAAAAATCCTGAGATTCATCCTACAAGATGAATCAAAAATTAAAAAGGTATCAAGGAAAAGATGGTTGAAAGCTAGATCAATGCACAAAAGGATAAAGTTACTAACCACAGGCTTCAACAAGTCTTCAAGTATCTCACGTGCTTGCATTAGGCGAGCATCAACTATTTCAACAGGCAACTCTGCCTCAACTAAGATATGCAGAGGTTCATTTAGATGCTCATACCCTGGTTTCCCTCTCATCATTTCTTCCTTTAAGGAATAAACAAAATTGTACGTTAACATAACAAGGCAAAATTGACAGCAATAATTTGCATATCCACACAAGAGGAAAGCTAAAACAAAAGCATATCGCTAGCTGGCAAAGGTTGCATAACCATTCTGAAGTAGGAATCAAATGCTTTTGAAGTAATAGAGAGGAAAAAAAAAAAAAAAGTTTTGTATAATGCAATATAGAATTATCATACATGGTGTATACTCATTCAAAACTTCATATTTTTCTATAGATAGTCCTTTCCATGAGAAATAAGAGAAATTGTTTAGTCATCAATCATCAATCTTAAGATGGTACTTTCACTTGCCAGATCTGGTTCACCTCAAAAAGGTTACAGTGCCTCTGCACAAGACTCCTGCAGTTTGGGGACAAAGGCCTATTCTTCTAAATTACAAATCAATTCATCAGTTCCCTAAAATTTAATGTCACAAGTTCAATTCCAAATGGCATTTCATCAGTTTCAATGTCACCAGTTCTATTCAATATGGTATTTCATGTTTAAAACAATAAGTTGCTAGTCATCACCAGTTCTATTCAGTATGGCATCAAACATGAATGCACACGCGATCACCACCAAAGAGATTTGGAAAAAAAAAAAAAAAAAAAAAACCTCATTATTACCCTAGTTGGATCCTTAATGCTACCACGCCCTCTGATCAGAACACGGCATTCAGTACTTGCTTCCACTCGCTTAAGAGAGTTTCCCCTAGGACCAAGGAGGCGCCCGACAAAGTTGTACTGAAAGAAGAGTTATGTCAATAACATGGGGAAGGCAACTACAGGAAGAAATTGAATAGAAATGATCCATACATTAGGATAATTGTCAACGGGAATATCCACTCTGATAGTTCTTTTAACAATAAGACCAGATGAGCTGCTTTGAGAACTCAACCAGTTCTGCGCTGATGAGGTCTGTAACAAACCTGACATCTGCACAATATAATTCTAAATGTTGTCAAATCATAATGATATAATAATGCAGCTGTCCGGCATTCTATGACGAGAAAAAATGATAAGAAGCTTCAGAGTCTGAAAAACATTTACAGCTTCCATGGGAGCAGCTTCAAGAGAATATGCACAAGGCATTATGGCATAAGGGTAGAAATCACAACTATAAAGTGGTACACTCAAGTGCATATTGACATGTGCAACAACAAAATGTTCAAAGCAGGAGTACATACTCAAGCATAGACACACAAGGTAATAGAAGGTTCTAAACCTAAAACTAAGTGTAATGGGATCAAAATCCTAAATGATAAATGAATTTGACAACCACTAGCAAGCTGAACAGACTTGTCATCTTTTACTTTGTACAAGGCATCTGCCTTGCCACTATAGCAACATGTAGATCAAATACAACATTTATTAACTGAACGGTCAGCATTCTGCAAAAATATTAGGACTCTAATCGTCTTAGCACTCTTAAATTGAGCAACTCTAACTTAGTGCTCTGCATGTCAGCCATCCTGACTAGAAGATGCAAGGCCTTAGAAAAAGTTTCATGTAATAGGTCTCCATATCATGTTTTGAGACTCCTTGAAACTTTAAAAAAGCGTGGGAATGGAGAACCAGTTAACTAAAAGAGAACACATGCTTAAGTTAAGATTTCACCGGTCGATGATGTTAGCCTCAGACTCACACTACCTGTCATGAAAAACTCGAAAATTTGAACTACAACTCAAACAAAGTTAAAAGTTAGCATAAAATGTAAAAACATCTAGTCAGGAATGCTTCAAGAAAACAGTAAAATTAGATGGAAAAAGAAGGTTATGTTAATGGTTAGTATCCGTACTTCTGATTGAAACCGTGATGCCCATCCATTTGCATCGGCTCCTCCATTTGAAAATATTCCTCCAGAAGCCAGAGGGCTAGCATGTTCAAGCCCACTTTGACCTAAAACTGATGCATTCCCCAACAGTGTAGTTACATGCAATATTTCTGCTCCAAAAATGTCAATTTTCAAGAACAAGATGTACCAGTTAGCATTTGTTAATAGATTGGTTAGCAGTTACCACAAAATGGAGAGACAAGACGGATTGTTAACTAAGTTAGTTAAGAATCAATGCTTGCCCCAAGAAATATATTTAAACTTCAGAAGAACTATTTCTGATATGAAAGGTTAAGGACCACATTGTTTAGTCCTAACCTATTTAATGCATAAATAAGAAAATAACATAGTTACACATAATCTGATTAATTAGTTTGATGAAGCATAAAATTAACCAATTCACAGAAGATAATCCTAAGTCACAAAACTAAAGATATTCACAGAGCATTATTTATCCACCAACAAATACAGCTGGCATAAAAACAAGAACCATAAAAAAAGTTCCTCACCACCAAACGTTAGCACCTGTACATATGAAAATTTGTTACGTGTGTTTAACATCAAAGGCAAAAAGAACAGGAATGGTTAAAACGAGACATTTCTTGTAACAGAGAAATGAAAACAAAGGATTGGGGAGAAAAATCAAAAAGGAGAAAGGTAATACAGAAACCTGCAAATCCAAGTCTCTCCTTTTGGCCATAAAGCCAGTATCTGAATTTGCCAAATTTGGTGTCAATTTGTACTACAATAGTTCTATACTAAAACCCAAAAACACAGTAAAGACTTAGTTGACTTTGCCTGCCAAAGTTCTCAAGATGTCAAAAAATTCACCCTAAATGATAGTACTCAGACAACCAGCAACCAAAATATCGGTAGCCCATCTAATTTTTTTTTTTTTTTTTTTTTTTTAACAAGCCCATCTAATTTAAGTGGAGAATGTCTTTTTATAAGAGAATTGAAGGTCTAATCATATTTGTCTTACTACAGCACATATACAGGTCAGTTTCTATATCAACATTGTCCAACACCAAATCTCCCATAACATTCTCCTCCATAAATATCCTCTTGGATCATGATTGGTGCAGAAGACAAGACAGGACACTACAATCCTAATCTCCTCTTATCTTGCATTGAGCGCATTAATGGAATACGCAAGAGAGAGAGAGAGAGAGCAGTTTGTCCTCTAAAGTCGCCATCTTTTTTTATCCTCTTCACCACACAGGCTCAGCTTGTCAACAACATTGGACAAAACTAATAAATGAATATTCTATAAATTGTTCCCCAGAACTAATAAAATTGTCCTCTCTACCCATATAGACTTTTAACTGGTCATGCCTGCACCAACAAAGGATGAGACAATTTTTTACTTGTTTTGCCCTATGCTATTATGTCCAGTATCATGCCAGCTCTTGCACCAAAAACAGCCTTAGACATTGCAAAGATCTAGCAATTCATATAAAAATGAAGTTTAACACAAAAACCAAGTAGTAAATACAAGATATCATAGTGGACATATAATTGAACTCTATTTCCGAACTAGTGGAAGCCAACAGAATGGATAATTTTCCTCTATCCAGCTTTGTCCAGGGCAAAACTATAATAAACCTTTTTTTTTTATTTCAATTTAGTCTATGTTTATTTCAGTCCACCTCTTCCCTTCTTTTCTCTGACTAGTCAACTCCACTCACTTTCACATAGGTGCATCCAAACTCTCTCAACAATGCCTTCAACCTTTCTAACAATGCACTTATTTGAACCATTATTGCATTTTTATACTCTAATTTCATTAACTTTTTTTTTCCTTTTTGTTCTCTACCACTAACTTTGACAGAGCATTGCCAGCATAATCACAGTTCCGTAAAATTTACCATCTATCCTGACAAGAACCAGTGTTGCAAAGATGTCACATTAGAGAATCTCTACATATTTCAATTTTACAAAACCTCATTTCCCTAAATTATTAGAGTTAGATTACATATTTGTTGCTCTATCTACTTTTCAAAAAATAGGTTAGACTCTCAGGTACTCCCGCCTGCATACTGAACTAATGAAAGAAGTCAGTTTCTAAAAAGGATAAGAGGTATCAAAATGCCTCTATATATGTCAGAATTTGATAATCAAGATGGAAACAGAAATTTCATTGCCTTTGCTGCCAATCACACTATCTACCAACCATTAGTACACCCTCTTCAACAATCATCAACCCCTATCATCTCCAACGCTTTGAATGGATTCCAAAAGTGAAGCATAAAAATGTCAAAAAGGCAACAAGGCCAAACAACAATGAATCCCATAACATTAAAGATTCAAAATAAAGCCATATGCGATGAATAAATCTATGGAGCCAAGCAAATAAACCTATGGATACCATTTGAGAAATATTGTTATGACTCTTGGACAATTTCCCAAACTTTCTCAAGAATGCAAGCAAATCACCTATAAGCAACTCAACCCAACTAAATGAAAGCATGTTTCAGTTATTAAAAATACTAAAACAAATTCCTTTTTCTTTGCAGCTTACTATATTTACATAGGTATGTACAATTTTTATGCTCCTCTAAGAGGTCCTCTTTGGTGCCAAAGTTGGACTCATTCAGCAAGAATGTTCCTTTGCAACCCAAATCCACAATAAGACCAATTTTGTGATTCCCCCAAACCCATCATCATTTCATGGTTTTAGAGATATCAATAGCAGTTTGCAAATTTATCACCCAATTGAAGCAAAGGTATTCCTATCCCATAAAACCCATTTTCATGCAAGAACAATGCTATGGAGTTCAAAAAAACTGGGCCACATAAGAGGTTTCTGCTCACTTAGAAAACTTTCATCCTTTTACAAGGAATATTTTAAAATACCCTTTTCCAGACCACATCTATAAACAATTAGGAGGCACATATAATTCAGAAAGATGGTGTAGCCATGGAGGTGTATTTTGTGACTTAATCACACGACATAAAGGGAGAGGGAGAAAGAGCAGAGGATTATACATAACTTGTTGATTGCTAAAAGGCCCTTAAAGTTCTACATACCAGCAACATATTCATATATGGTCCTTATAAGCATTTTGTATGCACTGAATCACTGTTATACACCTAAACATCATTACTACCAAAAAAGAAGCCAGAGTACCAGAGTCTAATTACCTTCTTTTACCATTTTCTTGATTTACCAGTACCAGGAAAAACTATTATAGACTATAATTTGTTTCTCATATGTTCAATTAACATTTATTTTTACCAAATTTTAGAGACAGATCATTTATTAAGTCATATTTCTAGTAACAATATGTATTAGAAACTATTGCCCCAACAATTGATAAAATAACATGTCTTACCATGTAGTGTCATTTAATGATCTAACCTCCATCTATACCCACACAAGTAGCAAAAAATATTTACATTGTAAATTCATTTATTGTTCCTATACATAGAATAGGATGGACAATTAACTCCGATGAAACTCACCCTGGTTTAACAATCGATAGGTGTGTGGGAGAACAGGCATAAATGGACTAAGCTTGTGACGCTCTGCTAGTAACTCTGAAAGATATCTGCAATTGAAAAAAAGAAAAAAACAAATAAAGTCAATTAACCATACAGTGTTGGATAATATAAACAACAACATTTCTAGTTGATAACAGTTCGTGACCTATCCACCACATTGAAGTTCATAATATGAAAACTATGAATCACAGGATTAGTGATTCGAAACGCATCATAGTCATTCAAATGAGAATTGAAATGAAATACAAAATAAATGTAGATCGTCAGCATCAGAAGAATAATAGCTTGATCCAACACAAACACAAAGTGATAAACCGACTTAACACAAGCAAGATCAAACACACACTATGAGTATACAATCAAACAAAACTGATTGAATCAGACTCAATAAAAATTAAAAAGCTAGATCTCTAGATAAAACATAAAGTAAACAAAAAAAAATAAAAATAAAAATGATCTAGATCTCTAATAGAAATAGTTACTTTTCTTGCTCAACGAGAGCTGAGGAGGCGGAACGTAGGCCAGATAGATGAGGAGAGTGAGGGGCAGACGGAGACGGAGAATAGGCCATATAGCGGCCGCCGCCACCTGATGTGGTCATTTTATCAGTGCTCCAATCAATATCTGTGTAAGTATCCGTTTTTGCGAATTAGGTTAGATAGATAGATCCCGGTAGCTAGCTAGCAAGCGAGCACCGAAAGAGAGACTGTAGTGATGATTTTTGATATTTTTCTGGTGAAGTTGTGGTTCTGGTTGTGGCTGGTGGGGTGATCCCGACCAGACGCTTCCCTCAATTAAGCGTCGATGGAAATCTACTTCTGTCTATATATATATATACCTCTATTTTTTTTTTTTTCACTTTTTAACTTTATTGTTATTTTAAGATTTGTGTGTGATAATGTATTTCAGTATTTATAGATTTATTATTACGTTGTCACCAGTTACAGTCACCACTAAAATCACTCAATAGTCAACATTTAATTAACACTTAAATTATCTAGTGTTTCAAAACTCGAATTAACATTTAAAATTAAAATTAAAATTTTTAATATTTAATTTTTTTAAATCACTTGATAGTGCATATTTAAAAAATTTAATTAAATTAAAAATTATTTAAAATAATAAATTAAAAATTTTAACTTAAAATTTATACTGATAACGATAAATCATTAGAATTTAAATATTTTATAATTAAAGAATTATATTACTTTTATTATATAGCATTTAATTTTTTAATTTTACCAAATATCAATTATAAATTAATTGCTTAATTTTTAAATGTAGGAAAATATAAATGATAAATTAAATTATAAAAATATTTAAAAATTTAATCAGCAAGTATTATTAAATAATTTAAAAAAATTAAATACTAAAAATTTCAATTTTAAATACTAAATTGTATTATTAAATACCAAAGTATATTCCCAAATAAATTCATTTATTAAATTAAATAATAGTCATGCATGGCTCCTTCCCTCAATAATAATAATAATAATAAGGGATAAAATACAAATATATCTCAGTATTTGACTAAAATAACAGATTGATCCTTTATATTTTTCGAGATACGAATATATTCCTGACGTTATAAAAAACGAGTCAACGCGCCCCTTCTCTATTAACACCGTTATCTCTCTCTATATATACTTTTCATCTTCTTTTTTTAAAAAAGAAATCTCTTTTTATCCTTTATTTATATTTGCTTTTTTTTTTTAACTTATATTTTACATTTATCTATAAAACATTTGTGTGTATTTTTTTTAACTTCTTATATGTGTGTCCTTTTTTTTTTTATATAAGTTTATATAATGATAGTTGTAATTATTAATAAATTTAATTATATTAGTAGAATATAAGATAAAAATTTAAAATAATTAATTATGATATTAAATAAGTAGACTCTAAAATTTTTCTAAAAAACCATAATAACGTGAAAACAAATTAATGAGATAACTAGTTTTATTTTTAAAAAAATTATTTGAAATATAATAAAAAAAATTCTAAACAAAATTTGAAAATCACACTACCAGAAACACGTGTTTCAACGACTACAACTTGTAGTCGCTAAAAGCATTATCTTAGTAGCTAATTTGTGTTAGAGACTGAATAGCAACTAAAATATTCAATTGCTAAATATCTTCTCGCTAATTTTTTTAGCAAGAGCAGTAGTCTTGTAATGACATGATTTTAATTATTTTAAAAATAATATTTCATAAGAAAATATATTTATTTAATTATTTATGTTTATATAATTATATTTAAACGATATATGTAAATGTATTTAAGATAGTGAAAATATTATATGAGATTAGTTATTGAAAATTTTTAGATTTTTATAATGTGAAAATATTATCATCATTTATTATTTTAAGGTAAGTTACTATTAAATTAAAAACTATGTATATTGATATTTCATGAAATAAAAATATTTATGAAAATAATTATTTATGTTTTAATTTATTATAGTTAATTTATTAAAGGATTATATATATATATATATATATATATATATATATAATTAAAAAAATAAAAAAGAGGGCTTTTATGTAATTTTACTCCAGCCCATCTGATTGGTTTTAAGCAACCAATCAGATGGCTGCCAATGATTCAGCCAATCAGAGGTAGGGAGGGAGGGAGGGAGAGAAAGAGAGAGAGAGAGAGAGAGGTTGTGAGTGTCGGAACCCATACCTCCGGACGGCAGTGGGCTGCACCGCCGCCACCATCGGCTAGCCCAACATCTGGTGACTTATAGCGAAGCGACTATGACAGGAATCGACGGTGGACGGAGACGCACGCAAGGAGAAAAGGTTTTTCGGCGACGTGGAAAGAGAGAGAGAGAGAGGTTGTGGGTGTCGGAACCCACACCTCCGGCCGATGGTGGGCTGCACCGCCACCAGTATCGGCTAGCCCACCATCCGGCAACTTCGGGCGAAGTGACTATGACAGGAATTGACGGTGGATGGAGACGCAACAAGGAGAGATGGTTTTCCGGCGACGTGGATTTTCGACGGCGATTCCGGTGTTGAATTCTGGCAAAACCGGCTATATTCTTCTCCTTTCAACGAGAGCTTTCCATTGGTACCTGTCTTGCCCCCTGAAACTCGTCAAAAATGCAGATCAAGAAATTGGACACCGAAACTTTTTGGCCGTTTTCCGGCAAAATGATGGCTAGTGGCTATAAGTGAAGGACATTTTTGAGTTTCTGGCGTCAAGATAAGCAAGTTGGTATGTTTTTCGCCTCCATCTACCACTAGCGGCGGCGGCAGCCGGTTACCAAGGAGTGGACCCCACGTGTCGCCGTTGATTCAGAAATTCCAGTGAGCTGCATTTTGGGCGTGCATCGCGATTCCAAAATTAGTTTGCGAAAATTTGACTCTGGTAAGCCTAAAACGCTATGTTATCGATTTATTTCGGTGTTTTAAATACCTGAAAAATGAGTACATTGATTGTAAATATATATGTTTTCAGGTTTAAATTGATAATTTAAAATTGATTATTAGATTTATGAAGTTGTTTGAGATAAATTGGTATTATCGATAATTTTATTTTAATTATATAGTTAATTATTAATGAGTTAGATTTAATTAAAGTAATTATATATTTATGAATTTAATTTATGTTCCTTGAATTAATTAATGAATTTACAATTGTTATGAATTTCTAT
>CATKHJ010694062.1:0-40917 GCA_949750685.1 Vernicia montana | reverse complement strand
TTTCCAGAGACAGCATCTTATCATAAGAATCCATAAAAAAGAAATTTCCGTATCCACAAGACACAACTTTAATGATAATCTCTACTTTTTGCAACTATTACCAATTCTTTACCCTTTTCAGTGGGTGAAGAATATGATCCTTTAAATTTTCTTCCAACAATGTCTTTGTCCTTGCATTATTTTGGCAAAAAATTTACAGGTTCGAATTCCCTATCCCCCAATACTCGCACGAAAAGAAAAAGGAAAAAAAAAAAAAAAAAAACAATATTTTTTATCATCCAGGGCAAAAAATAAAACACAACAACATGCTGGGAGCATAATTTACGTTATGAAGGAAACTGGTCTTGATCAACCTGTTTCTTTTACTTCAATTAACTTCTAACAACACAGGCAAGCAAGAAAACTCCCTTTTTAACAGTAATTGCAAGTGCAAATTGCATCTTTTGTTGATTACCTTTAACCCAAAGAAAAAAATGTCTACATCACCCATATTTTATAGGAAAACATGTCTATATGGCCCACCTTGCGGAGGATATAGACTAGCTTTATTTTCATTTCCAGACATCTCTTCTAACAAAAATTAACAGGGGTGTGTGTGTGTGTGCACGTGCACGTGTGCGTACGAGCTCACTTGCTTGTATACTTCAGACTTCAAAGAAAAAGAGACTTTTAAAATGTGTTCTGCATAATCTAAAACTTTAGTTACCCAACCAAAGTCCTACAATAGATGGATAATTGAGTCACGTAAATGAATTCAGGCGCCTGATGCTCAATTACCCTTCATTTGAGCTATAAGAATAAATTCAGGCTAGCTTCGAAACATGAATGGTACAGCATGTATTCCAAAGAAAAATAAATTTCAAAAAATGATAATGATAAAAATAAAAATAAAAAAAAAAAGAGAGGAGGAAAACACACCTTCCATGCAAATCAATTACTAGTAAGCAATTTAGAGATGACAAGAACATAGAAAATTTTCTTTCATCTACTGATTTTCATGTTTAGCTCATCAGTAATGTGACATACAAAACTGAGAAAGTGTCAACAAGAATGAAGTAAAATGTGTATGCATAACACCCAACAAGGTAGGTGAACCATACCTATATAGATGCAAGTAGCACTGTTCCATGCCCAAAGGGATTCCACCCAATTCCAAAAATCACCAACATTAACACTGCCAGGCCCTTCAAATATGGCTTTAGAAATAAAATATGCCGCTGGTGGAAATGCAACAGTACCTAAAACCAGATTACAAAGAACTCTGAGCAAACTCCTCAAACTTGCAGCTCTAATGTCGAGCTTCAAAGGTTGAGCCATCAAACACATTGGCACCATTAGTAATGCCCCAATTTCTGCTGTAGCAAAATTAACAACTGACATGAGCAGCAAACCTATGAAAACGGCTGAGATGGTGACTGATTTTAAAATAGCCCATTTGCCTTTCTGACATTGAGATACATCAGCATGAGAAAATGGCGAACCCAAGATCAGGTACAAGATTAGAAGGCTAAGTATCGAAAGCAAAACCCAGGCAATAAAACTAGTTGTTGGGTTCCAATCAGGTATTTGACAAATGAAATATGGAAGCAACAAAACTACCGCACCCCATATATGAATGACAAATACTGCTTTTGCTGCATTGAGCCATTTCCATGACTTGAAAGTAATGCCCAACTCATTTGATGCAGTGGGTTTAGAAGGGGTAGATTTGTCATTTTTCATGCCAAGATTCAATTCCATAGCATCAGCATAAAGGGAAGCAGAAACCAGGGGAAGTGGCGCTACAAGGAGAGCAAAAGCAATCATGTAGACTCCAACTGACACAAACTTATCAGCAGATGTTAAGAGGTATAGGAAAAATGACTGGTGAAACTTCTCAAGGAGATTATTTACTGATCTTACAACTCCTTCAATCAACCTGTATAAATAACACAAAAAATCTTCAGCCAAATGAAAAAAAATATTACTAATTGGACAATGGCACCACCATTGCATCACCAAATAACAAGTCCTAATTCATACACATAAAGAGAAAAGAATCAAGAAAAGAGCACTGCCAAATAAAAATAACTCTAGAAGCAGAAGGTATTCTGGGAAATATCAAAGCTTTGAATGTTTTAGTCATTAGGCATGTGCAAATTACAACATAATAATTCAAAAACCAACCTTCAATTAGGGCTATGCAAAAGAATTGATAAAATGTGTCCAAACTGGTGGAGAAAAGGCCAATCTAACACACTCAGTGAAGTTTTGTCTCTAATTGCAGCGGTTTTGGTTTTATAATTAAACAAAACTGATATATTGGTTTGAGCTTTAGAATTCATGCTAAGCCTGACTATTCCCAACCCAAACTGACAAGTCTAAATAAGACCTAAAATGCAATATCATTTTGCATAAATACACACGCACACACACAAAGCAAGCTGAGAATTGTCAGTTCAGTTAACCAATTACCCACAACCCAGTCCAAACTGATCCATGCCCTACTTCAATGCACTGATCATCTTATTCTTTCCTAAGATCCCTCCCTAAGAATTCATAAATAAGGATAAAATCATCTTTTTTTTTTTTGAATTTTCTCTACAAGCAGCAAAACCTAACCTCCCAAAGAGTTCCCTGACATTTCGCATGATAGTTGAGCTCTTTCAAGAGTTGTAGCACTAAGAAAAAACAAATCAAATTTGTGAAAATGAACCTTCAAGGAAAATAAAAATATGCACTTTAGTCACTGAGATTGGAGACAAAAATGCTTTTACTCAGAAGTAACTAAGCCTTAGCTGTAAAAGGCTACAGATAAAATATATTAACACCACTGGTCAATGGTCTTCAGCTCAATTGGAAAACTACACCTACATATTCTGATTTGTAAGTAGTCTGGTGATTTAAGGGTTAGTTACAAAAGAAATGGAAAAAAGATGAAGAACAAGCACTGACCTGCCACCTCGCTGAAGAAACTCATTATGCCTAGCTTTATTATTATAAGAAAATTTGGGTGATAACTCCAAAGTAATTGCATCAACTTGGAAATCACGGAAAGCACCATGGGGACCTGTGGGAATACCCAGTGCCTGACAGCAGGAAAGAAAGAGTGATGTAACTTATTGATACAACTGAGACTATTGAAAGAAAAAGATAAAATCCCTCCTCCTGTCATCCCAAATACTCCCAAAATGAAGAAAGAAAAGAGAGATAACATTGCATAATCAACTGATAATGCAGACTACCTGGTAATACAATGAACTTGCAAGTGTGGCAGTGCCTTCAATATAATCTGCAGCTGGAATACCAAATTTCCAGTCGGGATTTAAACTTCTGGACAGTTTCCCTAGTGATTCAAATGTATATCCCAAAATCTCAAGCCATTTTAATTCAAGCAAAGACCAAAATTTCTGAACCTTTACATGCAAACCTTGCCTATGTACAGCTAAATAATTCACAATATTGATGAGGTCTAGGTTTGGCATCTGCCCATTGGATGCCTCAGCATAGATACTAAGAGTGTCATCCCACTGTTTGTTTCTATCATTAACCTTTAAAACCAGAGCAGCAGCCATGGTCCCAGCACGTCTAAAACCATCAGATATCTTTCTTTGCACAACAGAATCCTCTTTCAATATATAAAGATTATTGCCTTCGGCACATGCATCAGCATTTAGGGAAGGCAAACCAGTAAATAATGGTGTGTGATAATCTCTTAGCCAAGCAGCAACAGAGGCATATTCGCCATACTGTGAATCAGCAATTAGCCAAATAATATCCTTGGCCAGCCATGTAACTCGGGTGAGCAAAGAAAATACAGAATAAGCAATACTCAAAGATAAAGTTTCATTCAAATCACTCTTTCCAAAATGGTAAGGTGTGACCAAGACAATAGCTTCCTTACCATCACCACGAGGTGCTCTTATTATTCCAACAGTATTGATACCATAAGATGAACAACTAATGTTCTCTCCTATTATCCCAGAACCAAGGCTAGAGAAAAAATGCAGTGGATGAAAATGACTCAGCTGTGGATGGAATTTGTGATAACTAACTTCAGCATCCAAGTCTGACATATACTCTGCTAAAAGCCTCCTCCTTTCTCTGTAAAAAAAACAAATGAGATAAACATAAATTGCATAGAATTTGTTTCCTTTATTTTTACTATATTTTTTACAGTCAAAGTGAAAAGACTATAATGAATCTAACAAACAAAATATAGGAGATGTCATGAAAAAGAATAAAATGAGATGTAACACACCACTCTGTGATGCAAAAATAACAAAAAGGATTGTGGTCCATGCTACCAAATTTTTTACCAGAAGCAAATAAAGAAAAAGGAAATTAAGATTAGCTCATCCAACAAAATTTCAGGATTATCTAATATAACCCTAACCACTTTGATGATATCACACTAGTTAAATTTTCATAGATACTCCAGCTCAGCCTGGAAATGCACAAGTAGATAGTTGTAACAACTCCTTTATTAGATAGATAAAAACAAACCCTATCTCAGTCCTACTTTCAAGCAGCTAATAAATTACCCAAACAAAGCTTAAAACCTTAAACAGTATTCTATAAAAGTCATTTTTGATCATTTGCAGGCCTAATATATCTTCTAACAATTATATGCATAGACATGACACTTACATAGACTTTAAGAATTCAAATTATTAGAATGGTAAAGTAAAAAAAAAAAAAAACACCACAAGTATGTGTTCTGTGATTTCGGATACAAGTGCTTATATTATCCAATTGAAAATTCAATGCACCGAGAAGAGCAAATAAAACTAAGGCATTTAAAAGCTCACAAAGAAGGGGAAAACACTAAAGAAAAGTATAGAAAAGTATACAATATACACATACATGCCTGTGGCTTCAGGTCCCAAATTCAAGCTATTCAAGTCCTTCACCAATCTATTTGCCTCCGAAATGTCATGATTAGATATCATAGAACTTGCAGAACCTGTAACTCTCACAAATTACTTAACTTGCACAACATATATAATAAAACAATTACTCCAAACAAATTATTTGAGTGAAGTGGCCGAACCAGGCATGAGGGCATTTTCAGAAATGTAAGTGTTCTTGGCGAACACTGGCAGTAGCAAAAGAGCTAAAACCCCAGCAGTACAACAAATAACACTGAAAAAATCAAAACCCACCACCATATCAAAGCAATTATCAGAAACAAGAACAAATACCAGTTAAAGATTCAAACTTTAGGGGTTGGAATAAGAAAAAATACCTAAAAAAGATGCTGTGAGAGATGAGGAAGATCCCAAGACGCACGATTGGTCTTGGCTTTATCTTGGGGCTTTCTGGTTCCTTCTCTTTTTCGGCCATTATTGAACAAAGAATGCTACTTTTTTTGTTGCTGTAAATTCAAATTCGATTCAATTGTCTGAAGCTAAGAAGCCAATTGGATCCAAAGTTGCAAACTTGCAGAGAAACTGAGAAAAATAGAAAGACTTGAATCAAATGCGAGACTACTGTGAGTATCTGACCGTTGGATTGACATACAAGTTTCTTTGACTTTACGACGTTCGGGCTGCAAACGAGCCAACCTGTTTGCGAGCTGGTCGTTGTTTTAAATTGAACTTAAACAAAGATAAAGATGAAGTAAAATTCGGTTGGATTAAAAAACTCTTATAAATTTTTTAATAATTTAATTTAATTAAAATATATATTCACATAATTAACATAATTTAATATTTTAATTAAAAAATATTTTTTTATTAATTAATATTTATTTTTACATGTATATATTTTATTATTAGATTTTTTTTTAATAATTAAATGTTTTTATTTTTATGTTATTTTTAAATATTTTTGTTATAATTATTTTATTAAAAATAAATATTTAAAAAATTAAGTATTTTAATAAATTATAAATAAATTTTAAAATGAATTGACCTCGAATTTAACTAAATTATAATTTATTAATTAGCCAAATTTAAATTCAATTTCGAGTTTAAATTAGTCAAATTTTAACATATTTTTAAATTCGATTAAAAGTGCCAGCTCAAAAAAAGAAAAATATATATATATATATATATATAATATTGAGTAATTCCTTAACACGCTAAAGCTACACTCGTCTCGTCTCTTCAGTTGGTGTAAATGCATTCGTTCATAATACAGGATAAACGACGTCGTTTTAGATTGAACAAAACCTGCTAAAAAATGGTCATTATCTATGGCAGCTCTGTGATTTTACTCTTTCAATGGCTATCTGTTCCTTGAAGCTTTACTCTCTTAAAAGCCCTAGTAAGTGTGAGATTTTGAATCCAAAAACGCTGCGTTTTAATTCCCAATTCCAATTCCAATTCCAATTCCCTGTAACTTCTTACAGAATCAGATACCGCGGATTTAAATATCCAAATTCAGTAATAGCTAATGAAATCTATAAACCTGAAGAAGAAAGTAGAAATGACAGAAATGTGGAGATTTTGGGAAATTTTCATAATTTGGTTAGGTATATACACTCAATTTTGCCGGGAGGGAATTGGTGGAATTTGTGCGATTCTGAGGAAAGAGAAAGTAGGTCAAGGAATTCAATTACAGTGAGAGAAGCTCTTCTTAGAATGTGGGATTTGCTTGGAAATGAAAAATGGATTATGTTTGTGGCATTTGGATCTTTAATTACAGCTGCAATTTCAGAGATAACAATGCCAAGTATATTAGCAACTTCTATCTTTTCTGCACAGAGTGGTGAAGCCATGGCCTTCTCTAGGAATGCAAATTTGTTGGCTTTATTGTGTTTCACTTCAGGAATAAGCAGGTTGAGTTAGGTTCTTATATTTAGTTTATTTTCATGTTCAAAGAGCTTTGAAAGTAATAGCAAATTTTTAACTTTTTTTTTTTTTGAATTTTCAGTGGCTTGAGAAGTGGCTGTTTTGCAATATCAAATGTGATTCTGGTTAGTACCCTAATCTTCATTTTTCTCAGGGGATGTTTGGTTTGAGGGAATGTAAATGGTGGAATTTATGCAATCCTTGGATTGTGCTAAATTCTATAGTTTGGCTCCCTTTTTTTGGTTTAACAATCCATGGATTGCACAATTTTTCATTTTTGAGGGATTTCAACAAAACCCTCATTTTTGCATTTGAGGAAATGTGTTAATTTTTTTTTATTTTCAAAATTACCCTTATAAATCCATATCCATGATTTTTGTTTCATAGCAAACGAGATATTTTAAATATTCCCTGCATTTTGAACATTCTCATCATTTCACATTCCCTCGGTCCAAATGTGCCCTCAAGAAATTCTGGGTTTTTCTTTATTTGAGTTTTTATGTTTTGATAGTGTTTTTCTGGGTCCATTTTTGTGTTGGGTTAATTTAGACATTTTCTCTTCTGGGTTAATTGTATGTTTGTGAATGAACACATGCAGAAAGTGAATAAACTTTATTTTGTAATAGCAACTTAGTGTGCCAAACATGTCCTTATAAAAATTAATCTGACATCTGGCATTACTCAATTTTTTTGGTACTTAATTTTCGTGGAAAAAAATAAACTGACATATGCTAGTGTCTCCTATTGCAATCTGCAGGTTAAGCGTCTCAGGGAAACTTTATATTCAGCTCTTATTTTTCAGGTTTGTGTTTCATTTAGGTACTGTTATACTTGAACTGCCACTAGCCTGGGATATTTTAACGATGGTAGTTTCCTTTGATATAGGATATAGCCTTTTTTGACACAGAAGAAGCTGGAGTCTTGACAAGCAGGCTAGGGTCAGATTGTCAACGACTTTCACATGTTATTGGAAATGACATCCATTTGATAGTGCGCAATGCCCTTCAGGTTGTGCTTCTTATTAATTCCTTCCTTTAGTAATAATGTGTTTGATTTTGTAGGCTAAGTTGCTGTTTTATTTATTAAATGCTCAGGGGACAGGTACCTTGATCAATTTGCTCTGTTTATCTTGGCCTCTTGCTTTGTCATCACTTATCATATGCTCTGTTCTGGCTGCAATCTTTCTAGTTTATGGCAGGTAAGTTTTTGTGCCTCATCCCACAATTGTAGGATTCATAGAATGATCACTTCAAATTGAAGGTAGTCCCTCGAGTCCATTAAAGAAAATTGCGTAGTGGTTATTCTTGTAATATAACTAATGTGATTCAAAGGCATAGCATAATGTCATTGATAAAGATCTTACGCAGACTTGAATATCTGTCACTTCCTCTGGTCTGTGATTTTTGTCTTCTTAATTGATGAGGGAGATTATCTCCAGCTTCTTGATTAGTATTAAAAATTTCATTGAAGCCTGTTTTGTTTGTAGGTATCAGAAGATGGCTGCCAAGTTGACTCAAGATTTCACCGCTTATGCCAATGAGGTAGAAACTATAAACTTATTGAAATTGCATAGGGAATTTTGTCATTTGAAAGAAGTCTTAGTTTAGTTATCTTCTTCTGGTTGATATAGGCTGCAGAAGAGACACTTTCCTTGATAAGAACTGTCCGGGTGTATGGAACAGAGAGAAATGAACTTGGAAGGCAATACTTTCTATCAGTAATATACTATTAAATCCATAGTAGTACAATTGTCTTTTCATTATGTCATACACTCTGAGAGATGCACAATGATTGAAATCCTGAGCAAAATTGTTGGTGTTATTACTCTTCATAACGAAACTTAAATGTTCTGTCTTTTATGCCGGTAGGTACAAGAATTGGTTGGAGAAATTAGCTTTTATAAGTTTTCGAGAAAGTGTTGCTTATGGATTCTGGAATATGAGCTTCCACACGCTCTACCGTTCAACTCAGGTTTGGATCGCTTCCAGTTGATGAATAACAGTAATATATGGGTTCAAAAATTCTTGGTGGCTTTATGGAGTTCCATGAAACGAATCATAAAATGGCAATTTCTCATTCAGCATTCAGCATTTTTCTCATAAATATGGATATCAAAAAGGAAAAAAAGAGGCAGTATATATATGGCTAGGTTATATTCTGATGATTACTGTACATGAAGGTTTTTTTTTTTTTTTTTTTTTTTTTCTGTGTTGTATGTCCATCGAACTCATTTTTAACAAAATTTTTATTTCAACTGCAATGTGATGGGATGGGAAGAGGGAGTTATAGAAGGAGCTATAGAATTGTTTTTGGATCCTCTTTTGGCCAAGCTGCATGAAGATGTAGTTTAAACATTTGTTCTCTGTTTGGCATCACCTCAGTGAGGGGCTACTCATCTTCTTATTTTGGCTGCAAAATTATTTTCATCAATCACCCTGGGGGATTCATTAGTAGGACACAAGTCAAAGCTAAATGTTCAAAAGAATGTATCAGTCTATATTTGTTCCCTTGATGGCTTCAACTGCATTGATCTCAGGTTCGCTACAATTGCACCTATACTTCATGCACCCGAGCTTCCTATGGGCCAATCCTTGTCTTAAAATCAATAAATTCTGAATATAATACTGTTAGGTCATTTATACTGTGCTTTAACTTTTATGCTCTTCCTATTACATGTGGGAACTCAGGCATGCACAAATTTCTGTGAAGGTAAACACATCATAATTGACAGTTACAGCATTGTTTAAACTTTATAATTCCTCCAGAATATTGACCACAATTTGTAAGTGCATATGTTTTGCGATTGCATATCTCATTTACTTGGTCATTGATAACTTAACATTAGCATTACCATTGTTACAAATGAATTCCATTGAAAAAGACCAAATGCTTCTCAGTGCATATTAGCAGCACTTGAAAGTTGCAGTCTGGATGAAAGCTAATACTTTGGCTAATACCTTTTCAAATTATATTTTATAGGTTTTTGCTGTGTTGTTAGGAGGAATGTCTATTATGACTGGACATGTATCAACTGAACAACTTACAAAGTATATATTATACTGCGAGTGGTTAATTTATGCAACCTGGAGAGTGGTAGACAATATATCATCATTGTTGCAAGCAATTGGAGCAAGTGAAAAAGTTTTTCAGTTAATGCAACTCTCACCCAGTGACCAATTCTTGTCCCAAGGTAAGCAGTCTATTTGAATCTAGCAATTGCTCAAGGAAGACTGGCACAAGTACTTGTCATTTATATGAACTTTCATAATGTCTTTTAAGGTTGCATGGAATTTTTTGGAAATAAAGACTTTTAGTCTGAATTGCACTAATTACCTTTACCATTTCAGGCACTTGAAATTGCTTAAAAACCAGTAGATTTTTATGTTACTTCAAGTATGTATAGTATCTAAAAGATATTGAACAGAGAAAGTAAATCCTGATAAATTGGGTTTGGAACGAGTGAAAACTTTTTCCACCATTTGGTGTACATCTATCTAATTTGTATTTTAGTTCAGATTTGAGATTTATTTTTCAACAATTTGTATCTTGCTTTGAAATCTGAAAGTCTTTGGTTGGAATTGGATAACTCAAAGATACTTTCAAACAATTCTCTGTTTTTTTGTTCAACTAACATACATGCTCCATTCTATTTTACAGGGTTGAAATTGCAAAGATTAGTGGGACAAGTCCATTTTGTAGATGTATCTTTTCACTATCCTTCAAGGCCGACAGTAAGTATTATGTCTTGTGAAGTAAGAAAGCTTCAATTCTGTTGTGTTTCTGTACTACATTCTATAAAGTTATATGTACTTAAAATGTAATCAAGATAGGTGAATTAACAAAAGAAATATGTATGGTATATGACCTTTTTCATTGTAGATTTATTTACCGTGTGCAAGTGATGTGTAATTTATCTTTTATGTATGCTTTACTTTGTTTTGTTTCAGAAGAATTAGCTGGCTCTTTCTACTTGGTTAGAATCAAGAGACAGTAGAGAGATGCTTGCCTTGCCTTTGTGGCATCATTTGATTTTAAATTTTATAATATTTATCAGATTTTCTTAATCGTTACAGTTGCTTCTTTGCAAGTAAGACAACATAATTTTATATCTTTCTGTGATGTTGCTTGGTCTTTGTGTTTTTGAGGCTGAGGAGTGGGGAAGCAATCATTATTCTCAAATTTTCTCTTGTATTTGAACAGGTACCCATTCTAGAACACTTAAACTTTTCTGTAAAAGAGAATGAAGTGGTTGCAGTGGTAATAATGTCTATTATTCATCAATTAATTCTATGATGCTAGCATACAGCTAAGGAATTGACCGCTCATCTGTATTTTGGCAAGGTTGGACTCAGTGGTAGTGGAAAAACTACGTTAGTAAATCTCTTGCTTCGCCTTTATGAGCCTGTTAATGGTCAGGTAAGCTAATATGATACTTGCATCTTATGCCAATTGAATAAATTTATCACTTACACGAATGCATATTTGTTGTATGTTTGAAATTGCTTTGGCTTTTGGTCAATGAAATGTATAAAAGATACGCTTCCAACCTTTTTCATCGTCTCAAAAAGTTATTAAAAAGTTGCACTAGTTGTTATTCTTCTTGGATGCTGTAAATGGGAACATGGAATTTTAGTGAAGAAATGAATCCATTTTGTTTTCAGTAGTATTTTGAAAGCAATATTCAGCTTTGGAATGATGTTTGTTCTGGAATTTTCAGAATTTGAAGTCCTCATTAAAACAAAAACACAATGTGAATGATTGTATGTTTGATCTTAAAACTGAAAATACTTCAAAAATTTGGGTCACACTTCTTCAGAAATGGCAGGAGAATGGCAATATAGGTTAAATGCTTTTTTTTTTTTTGCCAAAGAATATAGGTTAAATGCTATATATGCATTTAATGGACTATTTTATGTCCGGTATTTGCATGATTAGCCATATGTTATCATGGAGAAAATATTTATTTTCTTACACTTTATCTTATCAAACCTAATGTGTTTGGATTCTAAATTTCTAATCGCTGTCATTGAACACCACTACTATGGTTTTTCATTTGTTCGTTCCTATAAGAATATGCGCTCTTACGCAATGTGTCTGTGAATTTCAGATCTATATTGACGGTGTTCCTCTGAGAGAGCTGGATGTGAGATGGCTTAAAGAAAATATAGGATATGTTGAGCAGGTCAGACTACTGGGTCATTAAGATATATACTTTAAAGCAGTTTTGATATTTATATTAAAATCTTCATTTTAGGCAGGAGCCGCAGCTCTTCCACACTGATGTCAAGTCAAACATTACATATGGATGCCGTAGAGACATTAAACATGAAGACATAGAATGTGCTGCAAAACTGGCCTATGCTTATGAATTCATTTCATCTCTTCCTGATGGTTATGAAACCATCATTGATGGTGATTTGCTAAGTGGTGGACAAAAGCAGCGAATTGCTATTGCTAGAGCCATTCTCAGAAACCCTGTTATTTTGATTCTTGATGAAGCTACTAGTGCTCTGGATCCAGAGAGTGAACACTATGTCAAGGTAACTGTCATATCATCTGATAAAATTAACAGTAATGGGAAGTTTTTATGTTAGTTTAGTGAGAAACTTTCTTATCACCAGAGATGATTAAAAACATGTGAAGTTGGATGATAGTGCACTCTCACCAACAGGTGATCTCAACTTGACTCAACTCAACTAAGCTTGCCTTAGTCCCGAACTAGTTGAAGTTGACCATATGAATCCTTTTTCTTCATTCTGTGTAGTTTAGAACTATAGTTCCATCACTGATATATAATCTGCTATTAAATTTTTAGGGGATTCTTCATGCGTTTAAAAATGAGGACAAGGCGAAGAGAACTGTTATTGTCATAGCACATAGGTCATTTCTCTCCCTACTTTGTCTTTCTGCTGCTCCAGGTTTGAGATGATTATACTAACTGGAACCAAAATTTGCAGGCTTTCTACCATTAAAGCTGCTGATAGGATCATTGTAATGGATGGTGGAAAAATTGTTGAGGTAATTCATTTCATTAATTATTCTGACTGGTCTACATGGCTATGAAATTCTGAAGCACATATGAAACTGAAATGCTTACTTCCTTTAAATGTTCATTGCTTTTTGGGCCTTTCTTCCTTGTTTTTGTTTCCTTCTGTTATCTTTTATTTTTATCAAGACTTATACATACAGTTTGATCTTTTTGGTTGAAGTAGAGAGTTTTGGGGTTTGAAAACCTAATTAATAAAACTAAAATTGGTAATTTGTGTATTTGCAGATGGGTAGCCACAGAGAACTAGTAGTCAAAGATGGGCTGTATTCAAAGTTAATCAAACTACAAACAAATTTTTTGGCTTGATTCAAGAACTAGTCAATAACCCATAATCAAGAATTAGTGAATCAGTTACTTCATAATAGATTTAATATAAAAACATGAACTACAAGGGCAGAGAAATGGATTGGATACAAGATAGATAAAAAGGTCTTAAAGTTTCTCTAGGGCTTATGTAGAGAAATCTCCAGGCTGAGGAACTTGCTGGTGAGGAAGTAGTTTTACTTGCTGCTGATCACTTGTTTCTTTCACAGCTTTATTGTCTGTACCTTCCTTGTTATTGGCAACCGGTGGCTCATCATCATCTACTACACCTTTAATTTCTTTCACTACCTTGCGCTCTAGAGACTGGGAGCTTCTATCTTCTCTCTTCTCCTTGTCCATGGTTAATGAAGCTAAGCAAAGAACTGGCCTTTTCTTCCTACTTGACCATTTCTTGCTGGATATAATTAATAGTATACATATGGTTTAATTAAGTTAAATTACTCCAACACTCTTGAAATTTATCATAATTAATACTTTAATTCTCATTTTAGTCTTTAAGCTTCTTTTTTTTTTTTTTTAATAATCAATATTCTAATTTTTATTGATAAAATTATAAATTTTTTTACTTATTTTAATCTTAACATTTTAATTTACATAACAATTTGATCTCTAAAATCTAGAAGTACATTTATTTTTGAGTTAATATTTTAATTTTTTTTTAATTTATATAATAATTTTATCTTTAGTATGAAAATATAATGTATTTTAATTTTTTGAATTAGTATTAATTCAAAAATGATAGAAATTAAAATGATAATTGTAGTAATAAAATTTTGAAAATATTATAATAATTTAATTTTTAATTACTTCTTGTGCGTGAAGTGAAACACGTGTTGAGTTCATGCAACTGCTAGTGCCACGTGTTACTTTCATCATCCTCTTTCTTACTCGTGTTAAAGGTCGAAAATAATCGTTTTTCTTTAAGAAAGCTTTCTTATTACAGCTTTAATTACAGTCTCAAAAGCCATTGATTTGGCAACATTAAACCTAATCTAATTAAAAAATTAAAATGAAAAAAAAAATCATATATTATTATTTATAATTATAAGAAAATTATTAATTAAATAATAATAAACTGCTGCACTGTCTAATTTTCCCTAATATCTCAAGCAAGAAAAATCAACTAATATAAACTAATTAAGTGATGGAATTTTATTAGATAAGAGGAAGAAAAAAAATATCATTTTGAATATGTATTTATGAATATGATGTATTCATGCGATAATTATGAATCAATATAAAATAAAATTCATGTGAGCTTATTATCATGAAATTTTTTACAAAGTTAAGTGGATTAGCAACTTGAAATTTGGGATTATTGATGATATCTAAAGGATCAATTAACATATCATTATCATTTTTTTCTAATTGTTATGTAATTAACTCCTGGGTCGATACAATTTGAAGAAAATTATTAATTCTATACCTTCATAATAGCATCAATGTCCTTCCTCCATTAAAACGCATCAGGATGAGCTGATTCATCTCTGTAATATTCATGTCCTGAAAGTTATATAAAGAGAAAACTTGATTTTGTTTGTACAACTTGGCTAGAGGTATTTGTTGTTTAGCTGTATAAAAATATAAAAATAAGGAGGGCTTTGTGACTTTGGTGTGAAAATTTCTAACCACAATCTTACAATTGATCTGTAAACTCTTTAAAGCTTAAAAGCCCAATGTGTATTGTTATGAACCACCAATTGAGAAAACCTATTGTTCTCGTATAGATCTTAAAATTAGTGAAAGTAGATGATTAAAGATGAAATATTCAATTAAGATTAAATTCAAATCGAATTGAAATTTTAAATAATATCATATATTTATTATTTATATAAAATATTTATTGATATACATAAATAATATATGTTATATATTATTACATATTATGAATGAATGTTACAATTAAATATAGAGGAAAGTAACGTTTGTTACATGTTATCACAATTTATTAAGAAAAGTACTCGATTGATACAATCTATGAATCGATTTTTGATTTTTTCGATTGAATTGGTAATGCGGATCCGGATTTGACATGAGAAAACCACAATCTCCAATATACAATGAGTTTAAACAAACCCAATTTAAAAGTTATACCATAATTATTTCCTTTACAAGTAAAATATAAATATTCAAAAACAATATTAGCTAATTGCTAGTGGCTAGTTAATTATATGTTTGGTAAAAATTTAATAGTTGTTATTAAAATGTAAAATGATTATAAAAGTATAATTATTTTTGCATGTATACATATATATTATTTTCAATTTTAATTTTTTATGATAAATAAAAAAGTATTAATTAAGAAAATTATGCTTAATTTTTTATATATATATTTGTAATATTTTTTTCAAAGTGTAAATATAGCCATTATTTCAATTATTACAAATAATATTGTAATTTTTTTTATTATTTTTAAAGAATTATAAATAGACACATCAAATAAAATTTAATTTGAGAAAAATAATTTTTTTAATAATAATTTTTAATAGAGATAATATGATATGAGTAGTAATATAGTAGAATATAATATCAATTGATAAAATAAAATTAAAAAAAAACTTAAAAATGGAGCTTTTATTTAGAATAAGTAATTGTTGGAGATACTTAACAGTTAAATGTTGCTATTTTTTAAAGCTCCGTTTGTTTCGTGGAAAATACTTTTCGTATTTTTTTATATTTGGGATGTTTTGAAAAATTATTTAACGAAAATATTATTTTTGTCAATGAAAAATTAAGCATTTAAAAAAAAATGACATCTTATTTTCAAAAGAAAAAGTCATTTTTCGAATTTTAACAAACTCATTATAATGAAATAAAAATATGTAAATACAAATTTATTAATATGTTGATCACCGATATTCACTACCGGTGATCATTGATAACTACCGTCGGCCCTCGGCAACTACCAATAATCACTTTCGGTCGCTAGCGATCACCAAATTTATCATTTTTATATATTTTTTTCATACTTAATAATAAAATTTTAAAAATACTAAATTATTATAAGTTTAAATATATTTATAGTCTTATAAATTGAAATTTTTAATATTTTTTAATATTATAACCAAATAACAAAAAATTAGTTTTTGAAAAAATATTTTTTTAAAAAATATTTTCTAAAAGTAAATTATTTTTAACGAAACAAATAAAGTCTTGTTTACCAATCAAGTTGAGTTAGTTGTTGAAATCCGGCTAATGAATATATCTATTTCATATCAACCATTATATTATAAATTATTATTACAAAAATACTCTCACTTAAAAAAAAATACATAATATACTTTTAAGAATGTTTAAAGGATTAATTTAATAAGTAGTCTATATAATTTTAACTTAATTTACATATCATGATCTCCCTTTAAAAAATGAATTAATAAATATTTAACATTTCATTAAGTCAGTTATTTGATACTTTATTAAATTTGTTATTAGTAAAAAATAAAAAATAAATTAATAATATAAGAAAGTTTAGAGCAAACTACTATTTAGTTTATAAAATTTAAAATGAAGTACTAATTAGTTTTTAAGATTAAACAAATTTCACTAATCAAAGTTATACTTTAATAAATATTAAAAATTAAATAGTAATTTAACATTTAAATTAATGATAAAAAATTAACAAAAAGGCTAAATAATTAATTAAATAAAATATTTAAAAAATATTAATCTAATTTTTTTAAAAAAAATAGAGATATGACTTGAAAATTAAATCAAATCTCAAACACCAAATGGTAATTAAATCATATTTAAACCTAATTAAAAGATTTAAAAAAAAAAATCAGGATCAGGTAGTCCGACCCGAAATATAAATAAATGCAAAACTGGCAAATCCAATATATACTGAAGAAAGAAAGGGCTTCAGCCTTCAGGCACCCAAAAAAAAAAAAATCCATCAATGGCGACGATGTCGCTTACTGAGCTCGACGATGATACGGTGCGCAGCATGTCAGTTGGGGCCGTTTTCTCAGATTTTGTAAGCTTCACTGAAGAGAGTTGATCTTATTTAATATTGGAGCTTGATTTCGATTCTGTTTATATAACTTCATTTTTGCTACTGAACTGTGAATAAATGAGATAATTATATTTATGTTTTGGATTTATTTTCAGGGTGGAAAGGTAAATTCAGTTGATTTTCATCGAAAAGATGATTTGTTGGTCACAGCTAGTGAGGATGATTCTGTTAGGCTTTATGACATTGCAAGTGCTAAGTGAGTTTTATTTCTTTTGATTGTGTTTATTGGTTCAGTATTATAATCAATTTTAAGTTAAATCTGTGTGATTTTGAAGTCTTTGATTGATTGTGTTTATTGGCTTAGTATTAGAAACAAATTTAAAAGTTAAAAAAAATAAAGTGTATGAACTTCAGGTTGCTCAAAACAACTTATCACAAGAAACATGGTGCTGATCGTATATGCTTTACCCATCACCCTAGTTCTGTTATTTGTTCTTCCAAATACAATTTGGATTCTACTGGAGGTGGGTTTCTTATTATCACTTCAATCTCTCATGCCACAATATAAATTTGATTCTTATTCCTAAGTATGTGTTTTTTTTTCTTGGCAGAATCCTTGCGGTATCTATCTATGTATGATAATAGGTGTCTTCGTTATTTCAAAGGGCATAAAGAAAGGTATTGCTTCCTTTACTTATTGGTGCTTTGGTAGTAAGTGGGAAAAGTGTTTAATATTTGGGTAGTAGATATAGGCATGAAAGTGTTATTTCAATATCTAGAATAGGTAATACGCACAAGTTCATTTCAATATCTGAACTTCTTTTGAAAAAGTTGTGTTTTGTATGATACCTCCTGATAATCAGACACCTTGTGTGTTGACTGTAACGAAAAATGGGTGCATGGGCTAACCATTTACAGTTTATCTTATTTTATGTACTTATGGACATCACCTCAGCCACAGCCTTAGCCTCATTAGGATACTTTAGATGATTGTATCCTTCCTCATCCTCTCAAAGTCAAACCCTTTGGTTTGCTGCTTTTATTTTATTTTTTATAGATTGCAATGTTGACGGTTTTCATTATGTTTGCTGTTGTAGAGTTGTTTCCCTTTGCATGTCTCCGATCAATGATAGTTTCATGTCTGGTTCTCTCGACCACAGTGTTAGAATATGGGATCTTCGTGTAAATTCTTGCCAGGTTGGTTTCTAATTTATCATGAACTTTTCTTTCGAAGTTTGATTATAATAACAAAAGGTTTTTCAAATGGGCTGCACTATCAATAGCAGCTGAGATGACACATGTTTGCAAATCTCAACTATGTATTTTCTGTAGCAGTGGCCTGTACTTACACATGATTGTGATTTATGCTTACTTTTATAGTTTTCAGGGAATTTTGCGTCTACGTGGTAGACCTACAGTTGCATATGATCAGCAAGGTCTTGTCTTTGCTGTGGCAATGGAAGGGGGTGCTATAAAATTATTTGATTCACGTTCCTATGACAAGGTTCTTACCTATAAAGCACTGACTTGGAATTTGCATTATTATTTATCAGTTTTAAGTTTTGACTTATAACTCCAATTGTAGGGTCCGTTTGATACCTTTTTAGTTGGTGGAGACACAGCTGAGGTTTGTGATATTAAATTCAGCAATGATGGCAAATCAATGCTCTTGACAACCACAAGTAACAATATATATGTTCTTGACGCTTATGGAGGAGAGAAGGTTAGTTGCCAAAGCTGGATGGTTCAGTTTTGGGTTCTTAAATATAGTGTTCTTTTTAATATAATTGTTCTAAATATGTATGACGTATGTGTTTATTTTTACAGCCTGTACAATTTATTAGCGAGTGTAGTGTTGATGCATGATTGTGTGCATTAAGTGAATAGTTTAACACTTTCCCTTGTGCAGCGATGTGGGTTCAGCTTGGAACCATCACCAAATACTACTATAGAGGCAACTTTTACACCAGATGGCCAGTACGTGGTGTCAGGTATCCAATTTTTATTCTATTTACCTGAAATAGAATGTTGTTCATGTTCAAAATTCCCCCTTGTTTCCATTTCCTTTATATCTATGAAAAATTGAAATTGTATTTGTTGCCAAATGCCATTGTCATCAATCAGATTGATTTACACATCAAAGTAAATTCACATTTATGATGAGTTGAATTGCATGGTGTGATGAATTATGTTTTGGTTCTATATGTGCTTCAGTTCTGTGCCCTGCAGCCCTACTTTTGTGTGCTGAACCTTACATGTCTTTAAGTTGATCAGTAATTAGGAAATCTTTTGTTCAATTGCTATTTTCACTTCATGATTGTAGTCATGAAAGATTTGAATTGTTTAAGTTGATCAGTAATTATTAATTGTTCTTATGTCCATCTTAAAAATAAACTACCACAAAGCCTAAGGACTAACTTGAATTGTAAATTAATGTGAACAACTTGCTTTCAAAAGAGAATTAAACAATGCCTGACTACGTGAGGACAATCATCTACATATGTGGTGATGTTTTATTTTATGAATTACATGTTCAATCAATGGATTCCTAAACTATATTGATATTATTGCTTGAGACTATTATGGACGTGCAATTGAATGTGATACAGCTATGCGCTGATTCAACAATTTCTGAAGTTCAAAGATAGGACAAGAGTAACAGGTGGATCCTAATGCTATGAGTTGCAAACCTGATACCTCTACCGCTCTACGGATGAGCAATCTTATAATGCCTCGCACACAAATCTAATATTTTTCACATGTTTTAAAGCACAACATATTCTATGTTAACTTGTAGAGTTTAAAATGGTGGATCTTAAAAGCAAAGATCTAATGATCTATCTTTTAATGAAGGTTTTGTTGCTGGCTTGCTGCATGTTGTGTCATTTTCTCTTGGTAGTTTTAAGCATTTTTGAGCTAAGAGTTTCAAGATCAATGTTTCTCTCACTGAATGTTAAACAGCTAACTCTAATCACATGATAAACATATTTGCAGTGCAATCTGTTTTCTGCTTATTGGTTAATAATGAGATGACTCATGGTGGTTTTATCATATAATAAACTGCAATTGGTTTTTGCGAGTGTGATTAGCATTCTATTCAGATGCAACTTTTAATAGTCTATTGATGTACTCCATATGATATATCAAAACTTTGCTTTTTCTTTATTCTAGGCTCAGGAGATGGAACCTTGCACGCCTGGAATATCAACATGCGAAATGAGGTATCAATTATGTCAATCTTTTCTTTTTTGCAGTTTTTAAAATTCAATTATATAAATCAACCATGTTTTAATGTTTTTCATTTTCTTAAGAAGAAAACAGAAATGTGGCTATTCAGCACCTCTCTTGACAAAAAATGAAATATGCTGTAATTTGTTCCATATTAAATTTCCATCCTTTCTATTAAAACTTGTTTTTTTTTTAAAGAAAAAACATGATTAAATTATCTTCATATGCTTGTTATGAAAATGGAAATAGCTCCTTTATCAATTCCAGAAGTGGAGGAGATATGACCTGTACTGGATTCTAGTGGTACTCAACAATGATTTCAGTGATGCAAATGCTAATCAATATGTGGCCTATTTCTGCAGGTGGCATGCTGGAACAGCCACATCGGCATTTCATCGTGCTTGAAATGGGCTCCTCGTCGGGCCATGTTTGTTGCTGCATCCACTGTTCTTACATTTTGGATACCCAATAATTCCAAATCAGTTGCGGAGCCTCGATCCATGGTAGACACTGAAAGCGTATTAGCTCAACCTGATCATATTTCTCAATGATGAAAACACCAGGTTTTTCCTTTGCCTGTTTCAATATTTACAAACATCACCTCCCATTTTAGGGCCAAATTTTTTTATTTTGGCTTGAATTGGCCTTCAATTTTGTAAAATATAGTTTGTTTAATATTTTTTTGTTTGTTTTCAAATCTCACTTTAATAAGAAGAGTATGTCTTAGCCTGAACTACTGCCTTTACAATATAAAGGAATAGTGGCAAACTAGGATCAGTGCTTTTCTTTCTTTATTTATTTTACTGAACTGCAAGGATAAACTGAACAATAGACTCCTGAACCTGATATAAGAAACGAATCATGGTGGGTGTGGATGTGGGTGTGGGTGTGGGTGTGGGTGTGAGAGAGGGAGAATGATGAAACAGACAAGATTAATACAGTGAAAATAAAAAATTGAACCCAAAAGACAAAATAAAAAGACACAAATGCAACAAAGGAGAGCCGATGAACCAACTCATCTACCTTATAACAAGACCCCTCCTACAAAAGTACCCCCTTAGAAACACAGCTCTCTATTTGAAAAAAAAAAAACACTTATAAACCAACAACATTCCTCTTTATCATTTGATTCATTTCCCTTCATGTGCCTTCTTCTGGATTTCTTGTCCCATTTCCTTAGTCTTCTGTCCCACATAACCAGCCATATCTTGCATGCGCCTCCTTGCCTGATCCAGCTGCTCAGGTATGTTCCGAGTGGCCTCCTGGACGTACTTCAAAACCCATGAAAGCGAAGTCAGCCCTGTTAGTCCCATAGCCCCAGAAGCCAAAAATGTCGTCACAGCAAGGCCAAGAACAAAGGCTGCCGGAACAAGAACAGGGCTAAAGATGAAAAAAAGAGGGGTGGTAATGGCTAGGCCGATGAGTGTACCTACTAGGGTTATACCTGAAAGTGCAAGAAGCCCTCCACCGACGGGGAGAAGGGTGATCACAGCTAACACCTTAGAGGTTGATGGACGCTTTTGTTGACCCTTGTAGGCATCATAGCGGAGTTGTGGGTGGACTTGAACCTGGTGTGGCTGTGAACGTTCAGCCATTGATGATAAATGTGATAAACGAGGTGATTATAGAGAAAAATGGAGAGAGGGAGAAAAGGCCAAGTGATTAGAGAGATAGGGAAGTAGTGTTTGTTTTAAAGAAAAGAGGGTGGTTTAAGGCTTTGACACGTAAGGTTGTGAGATGGTGAGCAAGAGCTTTGCATGAGAAACAAGTTTCAGTGTCTCTTTTGGGAACAGGAACATATCATGTTATAGGCTTTTGTTAACCAGCCCTCTAATGAGTAATTAATGGAAATAAAATTAAATAAATTTATCAAAAATGAATTTTATGAAAAAAAAATAAGGATTTTAAATGATTGGTATTACATCGTAGATTAAAATTCTTATTTTCCCCTCATTTAATTTATTTATAAAAAATTTTTATATAATTTTATCTGTATTAATTACTTTTTAGGGCATTTATTAACAAATCCGAATGTTATAAGCAGTGTTGTTAAAACCAAATTGCATAGTGAACCGGTCCCTTGATCAGTTTACAATTTGATTGATTTGATCAATCTGATCGTTTTTTTTTTAAATTTATTTTATATCAAAACGGCGTCGTTTTGAATAATCTGATTTTTAAGCAATTAGATTGAATCAATGGCTAGTTTTCAGTTTAATTGGTCCGGTCTGATTTTATCAACACTACTTATAAGAAACCTAAAATTGGGAAAAAATATAAAAGGAATTAAAAAAAAAAAAAAAAAAGAGGTGGCTTTGCAAGGGAAAATCTGTAAATCTTTGTTGCCACTTGCCACATTGCCTTTGTAGCTTGTGCAAAAAGCTTGCTGGTTTTTGGCATTATTTAATTATGAAGTGTGGAATTGGTTTTCTTTCTGTATAATTTTTCAACAATTTGCACAGTTACTCTCTTGTTCGCTTTATTTTGTTGTTATACTTGTCCGTCTCTTGTTCTGAATTCTCATACGTAAGCACTCTTTTGAGCCCAAGAAAATTTAGCAAATGTAATAACACACATTTATCTGTTGAAAATTTTATAATTAATTTCAGATTTAATTTATAAAGGATGAGAAGGAAAAATCAGTTTAATTAGAAAATTTTCTAATATTAAAAATAATTTTAATTTTCGTGCAAGTATATATGTTTTAGTTTTAGAATATATATTTTGTTGTAAGCTAAGATCTAGTGGCTTCTCTTTTATCTTAAGAATGGTGGAGGATTTGTTAATTTTTTTTTTCTTTCAAACATTTTTTACAAAAAATATTAATACCATCCATAATACCTAAATCAAATTTTATAATATTTGAAAGTGTTTCGATTAACTGCGGGAAGTGATTAATAACTATTGAAGGGTTCAATGTGGATAGTTTGAAATTTTCATTTTTAGCATTTTAATTATAATTTTAAATCATCAATTATCAAATTTTAAAATATTATTTTAAATATCAAGAATTTACCAAACATTTTAAAATTAACAGTTAAGAATTCAAACACCTAATAAGTTTCTCAAATCTCAACCGCTCATTCAATCATTAGGCCTTAAAATTTTGATTTTATATTATTTGCCTTTATTTATCATGAAATATATATATTTGTCAATTATGTGCGGTCTAGTTGATCTTTTCATCCTGTGTAGGAAGTGAGAGGTCTTAAATTTGAATCTTTCAAATTACAAAAAATTATCACCAATTTGGTGAAAAATGTTAAAATGTTAAAGGAGAAAACTAACCTATATTGTATAACCTATAATATTATTTCGATTCATTGAGCCTCCAATTAACCAAATATATATATAAATTATTGCAGAAATTATAATTGTGCTACTTATTGGTGTTTTGACCTAATCAATGAAAAATGCTATGACTGTGACTGAAAATAAAATATGCATTTAGAATAGTGATTCAAATCAAATAATGGCAAATGAAGAAAAAAGAAAAAGAGTAACATGTCTGTTTATTTTGGGCACAATTATTTAGGCCAGGGCTGGGCTTAATCTTATTTGTGTTTTGGCATTGCTCAATAGAATTGGGCCTTTGGCTGCCATCAAGGTTCTTGCCTCATTTGTTATTTGTTTTAATCTTTTAATTGTGAAACCAAAATCTTTTAGGATTTTAAAAAAGAAAAAAAAATTCATGCATTTTTGTTGTCTTTGCTTCCATGCTTTCCCCTATCTCTACATGTGCTCCCCATTCTCTAAAGTATGTTTAAATTGAAAAAAAAAAAAAAAAAGCATGTATGTTTTTTTTTTTAAAAATGTTTTTCAAAGTCATTGAATTACTAGTTTAGCGATCGAGCGTCAGTATAAAAAGCTAAGAATTCTAACTCTAACGACTTTTTCTTTTTTAAAAATTTCTAACGTAGAAAAAAAAAAAACAAATATATGTTTTAAAAAAGAAGAAAATAAATAAAAGTAACCAAATATTTTTTAAGTTGAATGCAATGAATTATGAGTTTTTTAGGCCTAATTACTAAAAAAAAGAAGAAAAAAAATCTTAAACTTTAGCATTTTTTTTTTTTTTTAAATTCTATCGTGAACTTTTAATTTTGGTAATTTTAGATAGCAATTGTTTAATTTTTTACAATTCTATCACCAATCCAATTTTAGGTGAAATTAAATCTGAATTTATAAATATTATAAGTCTGAACTTGTTAATTTTGTCATACAACATATGAAATCAATTAAAATAATAAAAAAATATTTCATGTTAACAATGCATAATTTTAGGTTTTATAATATAAATTGAAAAAAAAAAAAAAAAAAAAGACCTATCATATCAACAAATTTAAATCCAATTAATGCCTTCCATTCGTTGATTCATTGGTTCTAAATTTGCTGATTCTCATGGAGAATATTTTAGATGAATTCAGAAATCAAGAACCTTAGAATTATTGTTACAAGGACAAGACCAAATAGCACAAGAAAGTGTACCCTTATTAGGAGTTAGATGCTATAAACAATTGTCTAGTGGCTACAATGACCTATGAAATGACTAACAAAACAACATAATTAATTAATTTTTAGTTTGCGGCAAAAAAAAAAAATAATAATAATAATAACTTGTATCTAAAAAATATTTTCTAAGAAAAAAAAATTCCAATGAATTAATTTTTTATTGTTTGGTTATAAATTATAATATTAAAAATTAGTTGAAAATTATAAAAAATTTAAATTTATAAAAGTTTCATTTTTAAAATTTTATGATTAAATATGAGAAAAATATATAAAAATAATATACTGTGATGATCGCCGGTGACCATTAATAATAGTCGGTGGTCACCTAGTGACTAGTGGCAGTTGTTGGTAGTCACTGACAATAATTATTAGTGATTAGTGAATTAATAAGTATGTATTTATATATTTTTTTTATTATAATGAATTTATTAAAATTTGGAGAGGAAAAGTCATTCTCCTAAAAAAAACATTAACTAGGAAAATATGTTTCATTTTAAAGTACTTCAAAAATTAAAAAATAGAAAAATTATTTTTCAGAAAAATATTTTTCGTGAAACAAATGAAGCCTAAGACATAATAACATCTAAGTTACCAAATAACATTATTATCGATATCATTGTCAGTAGTACATTAAAAATCTTAGAAAGAATAATGGGATAATCATAATTTAAATTTTTAATTTTTTTATATTATAAAATAAATATTCGACTATTATACAATTATCTTAATAATATATTGGATACTTTATTATGAAAATTAATTATACAGATAGCTAGTGCTCTTTTTGTGTACTAGTTTGAAATTGTGTCTCTTTTCTCACTTATGTAGGAGACATGTCATGTGGAGTAACATTGCTATTTGCTAGTGCCTTAAAAACATTTCTGGTACTTTTTGCTTCTTTCTTAGCATTTTCAAAATGTATTTACATTTTCTCCTTCGTTTTAGGGTTTTTTCCCCTCTCTTAAAGTAATCTTTTCTTTTCATGAACTTTATAGAGGAAAAATACAATTACATGAATGGGTAATCCAATAATTTTTCTAAGATTTCAAGACAGAGAAGTATTAACCTAATAAAAATTTTTTTTAAAAACTTAGCAATGCATGTGGAAAATTTGTTAGTAATAGAGGTAATAATGAAGATGTTGAGAGTTGGAATTTAATTGAAAATCCAAGAAAAATCACAAATGTTTTTATCTATTCCAAATAATAAAAAGATAACATAATAATGATTCTTATGTATTATTCCCTCAATTCCAAAAAAATTGTCCACTTTTTTTTTTTTTTTCATACAGTTTAAAAAAATATCATTAATTATTTGCCAACTCATAAATTTTATTATATCTTTCCACTTATACCCTTACTTATACTCACTTATTACTACATTTTTTTTTATTAATTTTGAAAATAAACAAGTACTATACCTTTCAATTAATAAAGATAAAATAGACAAATACCTATATCTATTTTTAGAGTGGACAAGTATTTTGGACGATCCTGAAAAAGAATAGTGGATAACTTTTTTAAGACGGAAAGAGTAATTATTTGAAAAGATATACTCTATCCGTTTCACAATAACAGTCGTTTTAGGAAGAGTTTTTGGTTTCAAATTATTTGTCGTTTTAGGAGTTCAATACAGTATTTATTAGTTTTTTTTTATCTTTACCCTCATCCCCAACTTCAATATCTTATATGTTTTTTCTTATTAGATAAGAGAAAAATAAGGATATATTTGTTCATTTTAATTAAAATTAAAGATATTTAATAGTTTTATTAATATGTGTGTATCTTCCTAAAACGACTATTATTGTGAAATGGAGGGAGTATCATATGTATTAACTGTTTAAAAAGAATTCTAAAAAAAAAAAAGTGATCGAATTTTTATTCCGACTTTTAGATTCTGATATAGATATATTTAGTTTATTTAATTATTAATTTAATAATATATATATATATATATATAAGAAAAATACATCGATTATGGTTGGACAATTACGATTAATGATTATTAAAGGTTAGTGATTGAAAAACAAAATGTTAATAGTTAATAATATTAACTTTTAGGGGTTTAATTATAATTTTAAATTGTTAATGATAAGTTTTAAAACATTATTTCAATCGCGAATTATATATGATTTGATTGATTTTCTCATTTCCTTTAAAAGTGTGAGAAGTAAAAGGTTTCAAACAATGTTTTAAAAATCAAATCGATTAGATTACTGGTTCATAGTTCGACCGGTTCAATTTATCAGTCTGATCGGCTCTTTTTATTTTTTTCTTTTATTTTTAATTTTTTTTAATGTCAAAACGTCATCGTTTTGACATATCCGATTTTTTATGTAATCGGATCGGACCAATGGTCTATTTTCAGTTTAATCGGTCTGATCAATAGGTCCGGTCCAATTTTTAAAATACTAGTCTCAGGTTCGAATATATCAAATCATATCACCAATTTGATTAGAAAATGTTAAATGGGAGGACTACCTCTGTTATATAGTTTACAATGTTATTTCGGTCCATTAAACATCCCTAATATATATATATATAAAACATTATTCCAATCACTATATTTATTTATTAAACACTTAAATTGGTAATTGAGAGTTTAAACATCGAGTTAGGCTGGTTTTTAAAATAATATGAACCGATCTTAATGGACTAGTTTTGGCCCATCAAATTTTTTTTAACAAGATTTTTCGATCAATTTCAACCGGTTTTCAATAAAATCTGTTGAATTTTTTCTCATTTTTCGAGTTCAGTTGAGCCAGTTGAAGAGAATAGAAGAAATCTAGAACTAGGTTTTAATCCCTAACTTGATAGCAGAACAAATCTTTGACCAATTTCATGTTGACCCAATCGGACCCCTACTTCCAACCACTAATTCAATTAAAGTACTATATATAATATATGTACACCCAATTATAAATGTGACCTCAAGAATTGAAGAAGAAAACCCTACCACCACTAGCAACAAGTGATGAAGGGTGGGGGGGCAACAAGCAAATAAATCTGAATTGATGTTGTTAGAAGATGAAGAAGAAGCAGCAGCTATTCACAGGGCATGTGGACAGGTCCACTGGGCTTTTGAAGCACACATCCAATCAATCAATCACAAAGTAGATTGCAACGCTTTGTTGGTGGACTTATTGGGTCATTAGTTTGTTGATAGTTTCTTTTTGGGCGGTTGGGTGTGGTGGTCCTTCAACTAGATAGAGATTTGTGATTGCGACCCATTTATTATTTTTTTTCATGACAATAACAATAGAGGTTTTATATATATATATATTAATATTAAATTATTCAGTATACCGATTATAATATATCTTCATTTATTTAAACATAAAATTCATCTCTCATAAATTTCAGGTGAATCTTATATTAGATTATTTCATAAATCAAATCTGAATTTGAAAAATGTCAAATTTTTTAAAGACTCGATCCGTTTGACTCCTAATTTTTTTTATAAATTGAAATTTACAATTCAATTCACGAATATATCTAATCTCATGTATTTATGAGTGTACCCAATACATTCAATAATTTTCTATTTTTCATAATGTATACATCGAGTATGAAGTATGTCTTTGAATTATTTTGAAAAAAAAATACTTTTTTTTTTGAGTAAAATAATAAGCTTCATTAAATTGGAATTGAATTCATTACATCAATAGCCACAACATTAATTGATATCTCTTTCTCTCGAAACCTCTTCTCTCTCTCGCTATGAGATTTGCATCTCCCCTCTCTTGGGTCTCCGATCAAGGAAATTAGCGGTGGCTCATGCTACCGATGGGAGTACCTTTGCTTTTTCTCTGTTTTTTTTTTTTTAGTTTTTTAACCTATTTTTCTTATTTGTTTAGTAATAATAAAACTTTTATCAAAGCCTTCTCTGTGTCCTTCTTATCTACCGGCATATCTAGTTTGATCTGTCTTCAGGATGAAGATCTCTTGGAGCTTTTCATGGCGATATACTTTTAGACACCCTCAACTCTTGGATGTCCTCGAGTCTTGCCTCTGAACATTGATAGAGAGGAGGTTGAGGTTATTTTTGTTTTGAGGGACAAAGCTGCAAGTTTTTGTATTGTTTGGGTAGCCCCTGCAGGTTGAGTAACTAGAGCTCTCAGATCCAGTCACAGATCGATATTGAAGGCCCTTTTTGGTCTATATCCAGTGTGTTAATTCGATTTTTGGGATTCTTTAAACTACATAAGTGCAAGGTATCTCCTTCTGGTCAAGTCTCAGGCCTGATATGCTTATTATCTCTCCTTCTAGTTTTGATGTCGACGATAACAGAGTTGAATTCTCAAGAATCAGATGTTTCTAGAAAGGAAATGATAGATCAGGGACTAAATTATAAATTTTTATATTCAAAAGGCCATAGAGCCGTGTTTTTGGGCTTAATGCTCAGTATAATAACCCATAAATTGGGTAGATTATGTTTATTAAATATGAGCTGGCCATATATGAATGATGTATTTTTTTATTATGTTAAGCTTAATGTCCCATTAATGAATCATTTTATTTGGGAAAAAAAATAGCCACAACATTAGCATCATAAACAGGAACTCTATTTACCCACATGGCTAGCCTATTACAACCTTTGGAGAATATATGTGATGGATTAAAATAAATAATAATGAAAAAAACTCTTAAAACTAGACTAGGGTGTAGAGTAGTCTTAGACTTAGGCCCCCCTAGATGAGATTGCGACCTTTTAACTTACACTTTTTATTCCCTTCTTCTTCTTCCTCGTGCGCGTGCTGTTTTCTTGCATGTCAAAGTGAGACATTTAGTATCTTTCTTTCTTGTTATCTACTTCCCCTTTTACTTCTTCTTCTCTCTTGTTTTGTAATAAAATGGTAACTTTTTCTACATTAACTTCTTTCTTTTTTTCAATATATCAACTTTCACACCGATAAATCCGGTTATTAGTTTCTTATTTCATATTATAAAACATCATAACTGTCCACTAAACACACATTTTAGGAGAAGTAACGTGATTAAATCTCGAACATAATTAGTTTCACGTCAAAGGCTTGAAAACACCTGTGACCTAGTATTAAAAAAAAATAAAACATCATAACTCATAACTTCAAATAAAAAAAAAATAAAAATATCATATTTTACTCAAATTTATTTAAATAAATATTTATATTGAGTGCTTATTTCATATTATTGATTTTCTTTTAAAACCTCCTATATCTCAAACCTTCATGGTCGGACTATCCTCATGGGCATGAAAGAAAAACCTTCTTCCTTCATTCTCCAATCAAAACCACAAAAACTAATTATCACTTGTATTGTTTTACCCATAAAATTTGAATTCAAACTCAATCGAGTTTTTTTCGAATTTTAAATTCAATCATAAAAATTTTAAATTTTTTTTTTTGATAAGTTCAATTTGAATTTTAAATTTAAATTAAATTACATTCCAGGCTATAAACTCATAAGTGGTCCTACAATATTATTTATTTTCTTTGAGGAGTCATATAATAATAATTCAAAAGCATTAGCTGTTCTGGGTTATGATTGCTAGAAGTACACTTATACTACCAGCACAGAGAGTGGTCAGTATTCAGTAGTGTAGAACAAAATTGAAGCAGAGAGCATGAAGAAATTTCTGGCTACTGAATTTGTCTGAGATGAATTAGGAAGATGAGATCCTAATTAATATAATTAATTAACTAGGGAAGAAATTATATTATAAATGTTAAATTGTAAAATGTGAAAAAGAAAGGTGAAAAATCCAATTAAGATCTTCATGCAATTTATGTTTCTGTAGGTGCACGTACCCTCACATGGGAAAACAATTCCTTTTATGATTCCTATAATACTAGCTCTCTGTACACCTTACTGTTATAGACAGTGACACTATATATCTTATAATCCATACATGACCTTTGATCACCACTTACACTCAACAAGAAAGGTTTTGCTAAAATTGAGATTTTAAGTAAAAATAATTATTATATTTATAGATCAATATATAGTAGGATTAGCAATAATTTAGTATAGCTTTATTGATTTTTATATATAGGGATTTTGATATTAATCCTCCCATAATTTGTTTTTTCGATAATTCTTATTGGAGTTCGATCATCTCACTACAAACAAATATATCAAATTGATAATATTATTAAATATCAACATATACACTTAATAGCATGTTAATGGTGCTGTCAAATGTTAAGTGATAGTATTAAAAAAAAATTTGTTACAAGAATTTTATATATCGGATGATTTTTATTGCTAATTTTTATTTATATCAAATTTTTATCTTTTAATATTATGTATGTTTTGTCGTTAAAATGGAGAAATTCTTAGGTGAACCTAGTTCACCACGTCAGATTATGAATTACCAATAATGATCTAACACGTAGACGTATTAATTACAATACATATCCCATAATTTAGGTAGTTAATTACCATATTCACCTTATGGGGTAGTTACTGTTTAACATGAAAGATCATTATTGATAGTTCATAATCTGACGTGGTGGACTAGGTTCACCTAAGATTTTCTCATTAAAATGGATTATTTATTATAGTGTTTTCAGTAAAATTGAATTAAAATCTCATTGATACAATTTCATTTCAAAATTGAGTTTTGCCTGCTTTTTAATAAATTATGATTTTGAAAATGATGGAAAATTCATTGTTTCCACACCATGTTTTACTAAAGCCCTAAAAATGTGGTAAAAATAGTATGCTCATATATAATGCCAAACAGGCTAATAAAATATGTAATTAATAAGGAAATCATAATGTAATTATTGTAAATTATTTTGTCTATATAAATGCAAACACACAGTCTTGGATACAGAAAGTTGCACTATTCATGGTTAAGTCCTTGGCATTAATCAGAAAAAGAAAAAAAAAATCCTAATTAATTAGTGTAGGAGAGTTTTGAAGATTGATGTGGAAAAAAGTTAAAAATTCTAATTAAATTTTGAAGATTGATGTGAAAAAAGTTAAATTCTGATTAAGAAACACAAATGCTGATTTTTCACTTGTTCACACTTAGGCCCTATAAATTTATGCTGGATAAAGAAAGGGAACCATATGTTGGACAAGAATTTTGTCTTGCTTTTGCCTTTCTTCAGATGGTGATGTTAGTATATTTTAATTTTTTTAAAAAAAATTAAAATATTATTATATTAAATAATGTTTCTAAAACTAACTATAAAAGACTATTTAATTAATTAATGTTTGGAAGAAAAAAAAAATTATATATTATTATGAATACCTAATTTTTGGCTATATCAAGCTAGATTTCCATTAAAACACCTAATACAAAGTTCATGCATCAATAGAGAGTTAAGAAATGGGCATATATCCTTAAATAATATAATGGAGATTCTCTTAATGTGCAAATGATCATTACATCTGTTCTAATATATATAATAGAAATTAAACTGTATATAATAAGATAATTAAGTTCAATTAGTAGTTATATAAATTATACATATATGTGAGGTTGGTAATCCTAAAAGTGAATATGAAATTAATTGATTATTATATGTTTAGGAATTATATATATTTTATTATAAGAAATTTGTATATAATTGAGGTAGCTAATGATCATCAGTGTATGCATGAATTATAATTGCTGTGGGTCTTCTATGAATTCCATTGATATATATTGCCTTTTACAATTAATGATTTAAGTATGTTTGGTAGACCATAATGTAATTAAATATATTTTTAGTGTAAATATTATATTAGAAATACATTTAATTACATTATATTATATTATATTACGGCCTACCAGACGTATCATAATATTTTCAACAAAAATGAGATTTCTTTTTCTTTAAAAAAAAAAAAAAAGAAGTTGCAGTTACAGTTAAATGGTTATCACATGATGATTTTTAAGAACTATACTATGTTAAATTGCATAACATATCTATGTACATATATCAAGATTAAAAAATCTATGGCATAATAATTTAATAATAAATACATATATGATTTGACTGACCGATAATGTTAAATTCAATTCTTTAATCCAATAAGAACAAAAGCAATTCAGCTAGGGATGGACTAAAGCATTATATATATATATATATATATATAACTTTCTGAGGTATAACTGTCTATTATTCCATTTTTGTTTCTTTCTTCATCTATGGAAAAAATACCAGTACAAGTTATAAATAATATTATAAACCAATGCCCTAAACACACAACAAAAGTTATATATCCATATACAATGAACAATGCATATTCGACAAGTGTCACAGCGTGCTTGAATGTCTAATCAGGGGTTTTACATAAATTTAAAAACTCCTATATTTCTTTAAAAAAAAAAAAAAAAAAAAACTATTGTTCTAGCACACAATATCTATCACCTTAAAATTCTAATTTGGGGAAGTACAAACATTAATTTCTACAAGATAGCAAACCATATTCTTTTTCTAACAAAGATGAACATATAGTACAAACAAAGGCTAATAATTTCACAAAAGAAACCCTAATTGGGTCTCTCTTCCTAATCAAATAATATAATAGTAATAATTAAATTGCAAATACAACAATTTAATTATACAAGATTACAATAATTTAAAAAAAAAAAAAAAAAAAACTAACTATATAATATAGCTAACTAAATACTACCATGATCTCCTCTTTCTTGAATATCACCACAAGGATCATTATTCCAAGGAGAAGGATAATATAAACCAGAATTTTGATCATTATAATTATTAGAAGTACCTCCATGACCAATAATCCTTCTTCCAAAATTATGAGAAGTTGTTGGTGGCGTTGGCATTTCATTATAAGCATACCTAATCAAATCAGCATTTGTAGCATCCAATTCCTTTTGAAGTCTAAGAACTTGCCTTTGAAGGACTGAAATAGCACCAACACAACCATAGACAGGGTCTTTCATTCGAGCTTCGGCTTCGTATGCAAGAGAGTTCACTGCATCTTCTCTCTGATGAGGTAATACCTCGTTCAATAGCTTACTCACATTACTAGCACCAAATATTTTGTGAACATTTGCAAATTTTTGAGGCTCTTCTGGGGGAAAATATGGTGCAAATATGCAATCTGGCAAGCATTTTCTCCTCAAGAACTTGCAAGCAGCACATGGAGAATTGGAATAGCTAGAAGAAGCCATATTTATATCCTATATATATATATATATATATTTATAAAAGAAAATAATATAATTAATGAACAACCTAATTTAATATTTCTTATTTTCTTATTCATATATATATATATATATATATATATTAATTCTCTTAATTAAAATTGGAATTTATATGAATTAACATTTTTTTAAAAAATTTTATTCTCATGATCACTATAGTTTATTATGTTTGAATTTTTATTGAAGAAGACAAAACATTTTCTCTCTATTTTATATAGAAATTTGTTTGGACTTATTATCAGCATATGTGTATATATATATATATATATATATATATATATATATATACAAACAACAACAACAACTTACTCTACTTCTTTTTCAAGCTTCTTTTACTTTTTAGGCCTGCAAAAGCATTATGTCCCTCTTGAAATATTCAATTTAATTAACTATATATAATTTTTGTGTAAATATTTCATTCTGAAATTTATACATAAAACCCTATATATAGTTTCCATTGGGCAAAACAATATATATATATATATATAGTTTCCTGTGTTAGCTATAGGATTCTAGAAAAATTGGTCAAATAGTTCTGCTAAGAATTTTTCTTTCTGTCTCTTTCTCTCTCTCTTTCTCTCAAAAATTTGATACCTATAAATACCTACTGCAGTGTTTACACAGGACCATTGAATTTAATGTAGCTATGGATCTAACAAGTGAAATTAATTTCACATTTCTTAATAATTGGAATCAATTAATTATTATTCTAGGTATAACAATCAAAACCCATATTTCAAAACCTTTGATTCATTAAAATTCTGTAACATAGATATAAAAGTGAAAATGAAAGGAATAGATATATAAAAACAGGGTGATTGTACTAACCTTTTGTATGACTAGGTTTTCTTGATCAGGAGAGAACAGGAATAATGCTACTTTTTTTTCTTTTCTTTTTATATATATATATATAATTTTCTTCTTTTGAGTAGGCTCTTTCAAGATCTGCAATACAAATTGATTGTCCCAAAGAAAGAAAAGACTAAGCAGCCATTGAAAGAAAGAGAGAGAGAGTTTGATATATGAGCAGGAAAAGAAATTTTACTAATTTCTAATTGAGAGAAGTGAGAGTTGAAAGAGGAAACCCTAGAGAGTGTTATTATTATAGGGCAAGAGAGACAAAGAAAATTTTAAAAAAAAAAAAAAAAAAAACCTGCAAAATACAGTGACAAAAGGTCAGGAAAGATTAGAGGAAAAAAGGGAGGCAAAGAGCATTTAGTGAAGGAAAGCAAAAGACAAGTGCAATAAATGGGGGCAAATAGGCCAAAGGATGACTATGACACTGTGCAGTTTTTAATAATATCAAAAACTGTTCAATTACTTGCCCAATTGAATTAATTAACTACTGAAAAGTAAAATTTTTTTTTCAAGACAAGAAAAAATTAACATTAATATTGGAGTAAAAAAAAAATTAGCTACTATTTAGATTTTTTTAAGGAAAAATAAAGTATTTCATTAAATAAAAACATAACTTATTAGTTGGTTTTAACTTAGTAATATTGAAGTCACACACACACATATATATATATATATTTTATATCAGAAAGAGAGAATACCCAACAGAAACACATTAGCCTACACAATAGAAGTAGTCTTCTTCTTTAACATATCTTATCAAATTAGTGATAACTATTTGTAGTTTAAGAGATTCGAACCTGATACCATATCTAATTAACTTGAAGTCATATTTATTAAAGCTATAAAATAATAAATTTGAATTGATATCGTATTTCAATTAATATATATATAAGAAAATTAGCTAGCATGCCTAAATTTTGCATGACTATATATCAGAAGATCTGATATGATCACATGATTCAAAAATTTCAAACAACTCGAGAGAGTCAACTACTCATAGAGTTGAATCAATTAGTAGCTGTATATATCTATAGATACTCAATTATTGTATTTATATATGTGCAATATATATATAGCTAATAATAATGATTAATGAAAGTATTTCAATACAAAACAAAGAGTAGCTAGCTGCAATTTCTGCCAAAATTTTGGCTTCATCCTTGTGAGATTTATATGGACATGCAGCCAAATCAACACTGAATAATAGGTTAGTCCTTCCAAAAATTTCATAAGGAAAACAACAAAGAGCATTAAAGGAATGCCAGAATCTACTTATCATGATAATTAATTGTTGCTTATATCTTTTCAGTGCATGAGACTTGAAATAAAATTTAGAATATATTTCAGCAAAAAATATTATTTAGTGAAAAATGCCAATATATATATATATATATATATCTGTGTGAAGGGCAGCCGCATGCCAACTTTAGGGTAGGTTTTGTGGCACCACCTTTTATTTTTGAGTACCCTTTAATTTTTAATTGAATGGTTGGTACAATGAAAGGAAGCAGTCCCCCACCTCCCTCTCCTCTCCCCTCTCCCAAAACTCTTTTTTTTTTAACCAAAAAAAAAAAAAAAAGGCTAATAAGTGTGTTAATCACTTCGTTCAGCTCGAACTGTTGGTTAGGTATTGATGTATTCAGTTCGAGTTGTTGGTTAGGTATTGATATCTCGATTTAAAACACTCACATAGACTACTTGAGCATTGTTTGGAAGACATGAACTCTTCCTATGGGATTATAGCCACTACTAGTCTTTAATTCTAATTCACAGAACCCAGTCAAAACAGTGAAGTTATTAATTGATTATTTTCTATGAATATTGAATCTAAATCAAATATATGGATGGATGTGCCTTTACCACCAGGCTACCACCTCAAGTGTAATTTTAACTTATCGTTGAGAGAAATAATATAGTATTAATAATTTTAAAAAATAGTTACTAAATTAATCTTAAATACAATTTATTGACTTTCTTTGTTAATTCCTTCTTAATTTCCTATAATCTAATTTGATTTCAATTAATGCTACTCTTGTGGAAGAGAAAGAGAATAAATAACTTTACACAAAAAGGATATATAAATGTAATGTATATAGGATTCTTTGCTAGTTCTCTCTTTTTCCCCCATATTCCAATAATGCTTTTCTTATTGAAGTGACCACAACTGCATGATAAAGCTAAAAACAACTATATATTATTGAATTGAACTCTGAAACTCTGTTAAATTGTATTATTGAATTGAACTATGAACATGAAACTCTGATACATTTTTACTGTTAGACTCCATTATTGAATCCCCTAGTTGTTTATCAGCTTGTACAGTACTACTACTTGCTATCTTTATATTGAAGATAATTTTCATTTGTGGTTATAGAAAAACTAGACAGAAATTCTTTTATATATATATATAATGAGATATATGTCCTTTAAATTAAAAAAAAAAAAAATTATTATTATTATTGGGTCACTCTCATTTTTCACTTCTCTTCAATAGCTTTTTTATCTTATCTTTTCCCAAGCTGACAATAAGTGACAACTTGCAAATATATATATATATGTGTGTGTGTGTGTGTGTAAATAGTCAATAATTGGAAGGAGTGATTAATATTCTAAAATGAAATTTGAAGACAAATGATGATGAGATATAGCAATCGAAGCAGCACAACTTTGGAGAAATTTCAATAATATCAAATGCCACCAAATTTGTAGAGTCAATTTCATGAGTTTGTAATTAGGTAGTTTTGTCTTCAGGCCCCTACATGATAAAGTGGGTTCATGTGTATCAACATACTCTAACTATTGCTATAGGAGTGATAGTGGGACTGATTTTGTAATTCATTCCCATCCTTCTGTTAGGAATTAGGAATTAGGACATACACCAGTATTTATATTTTACTGATAGAAATTGAATTGAAATGTAGAGGTGATTTGAATTGGGTATATGTTAAATTCACAAATGAATTGAGTTTAATAAGTTTGAGTCAACCATTGCTAAAATGTTAGAACTAATCAATTAGGTAATCAAGTCCAAACCATTATATATTCATGTATTTTTAATGTATTTTTTCAATGTGAGATTGATTCTTAACACTCCCCACAAATAACAACTGGATTTTTGAATTTGAATTTTCAGTTGATCACTTGAAATTGAATTCTTCCCTCTAAAATTGAAATTCTTAACACAGCGGTAACACCATATTAGACTGCAGGGACTGAACATTCAAACAGACACTGGGTGATTGAAATTGAATCGGGTCAAACTTACTCTGATACCATGATAGAAATTAAATTGAAAGGATAAATGTGATTTGAATTGGGTATAGTTTAAATCCACTAATGAATTATATTTTAATAAGTTTGGATCAACCATTACTAAAAAGTTAGAACTAACCTAGTTAAATCCAAATCATTATATAACTATATGTTTTTAGTATATTTTTTTAATCCAAATCATTATATACCTATATGTTTTTAGTATATTTTTATAATGTGAGATTGATTTTTAATAATTTTTAATAATTTTACATTATTAAAAATTATATACATATAATTTTCAGATAATGAAATTCTAATTAAATAATATGTATCGGTTAAATAATATTCTTACTTAAACCATATTTATGTAGATCTTTTTTTTTATCAAATGAAATCTAACCCTACATGAGATTATTTTCATGAAAGATGAAATTTTTTATATAGTGAAATTAACTATTCCTTAGTCCTTTGTTAGATATTTCTTCTAGACTTTTATGCATTTTAATAGAGTTAGTGTTTGGAATTTCATGGGAGCTTGCTTGAGTTTCAAATTGTTAGAACTTAGAAAATTATTAAGGGAATATTTATGGATAATTTTATTGAAATAAAAGGTCTCATAAAAAGTTGAAAACAGTGAAAATTATATAGAAAATAATTGCTTTTTAAGAAATTTTTCCATATACACTTTTCATTCTTCAATCCTCTACTTATTTTGGAAAAGATAAAGAAGTGAAATATGCAGGTAAATGACTCGATTAGTTGAAAATGATGGACTTAGATTTCAATTGTTTTATTTATTATTTAAAAGAAAAAAATGGTTTTATAGGTAAATTTTTTCAAATAATGAAAATCAGTTGAAAATGAAATAGATTCTTTTATAATAATTTTTAAAATAAAAAATAATAATTTAGATTTAAATAAAAATTTATTTTCGCCATAAATTTGTAGATAAATTTTAATTTATATATCTTTTGATTAAAAATTTATCTTTTTTATAATTATAAAATTACAAAAGAAAAAATATTTATTATAAAAATAATATATTTAACTCGATAAATAATAAAATATTTTTAAAAAATAAAAAATAGTGTGTTTTCATATAATAATAAAATTAATTATTTTATAATATAATTAAAGTACAACATTTATCATAAGAATTAATCTAATTAATTAATTAAGAAGTGGAAGAAGAAGAAGAAGAAGAAAAATAGAAATTTGGAGTTAAGATGATTCTGAAATATTGGATAAAGCCAAACAAGGTACTGTTAGTTGTCTGATATTGGATATTAGTGGATCATGTGCAGAAGCTTAGTGGGTGGCTAGGGATTCCCCAATCTAATTAGCAAATTTCATTATTTTTAAGCTTTTCATCATTTGTATTATTAATTATTAATATTCAATAGTATATTTGGGTGGTTTTTGAGACTAAAAAAATCAATTTTCATCTCTGAAAAATAAGATATATTGCTCTCTCTCTCTCTCTCTTTATATATATATATATATATATATATATATATATATATATATATATATATATATATATATATATAATTTGGATTATTTATAATTATGCAATTAAGAGAGAAAAAATTAAAAGTTTTTTTAATATATTTAAGCCTAAAAAGAAAATAATAACAAATTATTCTACATTATTACAAATAATTCCTTTTAACAACATGTTATTAAAAATAAAAAATTTGATACTAATAAGAATTAATAACACTATACCACCCGATATATACATATATCTCCCTACCTATAAGCTTTTTATAATATTATTATAAACATTTTAACAATACCATTACCTTTAACCTTTATAATATGATATTACATGTAAATATTTATTGTTAATTGTTAGTTTTAACAACATATAACAAATAATTTTATACTAATAATGTTTATTTTAATATTTTTAATAGTGTTAACTTTTATTGAAATTCGAATTCAAGATCTCATAAACCTAAAAACATTTTGATGAATTCAGGGTGGAATCATAAAATTTTATTTGGGGTCTAAATTAATAGGAGAACAAAAACTTTCTAAATTTTTGTTTTGAATAATAGTAATTAATTATATTTTTTTCTTGAAAGTTATTTTTAATTGAATAAATTATTATTGATCTTCCATATTTATAGAATGAGAATTAATTAAATAATTTTAATATTTAAAATTATTTATAAAAATTGAATTTTAAGAACCAATTAGAAATTTTGAAAAACTATTTAAAAAATTAGACCAATTAATATAAATATTTTGAAATGGGTTGGGGGACCAGCTTCTACTTGTCTCCTGATTACGTTAATTGATGATAAAAAAAAAAAAAAGTTAATTGATAAGAAGACAATTATTTGATGATGGTGTATTTTTTAACTAAAATTAATTATGTGTCGGTTGCAATATCATAAGAAAATACCTTAATGGCATAATGTGATTATTGAAAATACCTTAATGACATAATGTGATTATTGAAGTAATGATGATATAATTTTCTTTAGCTTTTATTCATTAAGGTACATGAATCTGCTTTTTGTTATGTATATCATATACAGACGGATGCATAAGAACAAACATTGCCTACAACATTACTTTTTATTTCATTATTTTTTTTTTTAAATATAAAAGCTTTTGGAAGGTATCAAAACCAAAACCAATCCCCAATTTCTTAATCTTTCTTAATCATTTGATGCATGTGGTAGATTAAAAGTCATCAAGAAAAGAAACTTGGAGAGATACTTTACCTACTATATCTACGTTGCTCAAATCAAAATCTAATTGGCCTAATTATCTAAAAAATCATAATTTTTTTT
>CATKHJ010693920.1:0-11463 GCA_949750685.1 Vernicia montana | reverse complement strand
GTATAAATAATTTTTATATTTTAAGATTAAATTAGAAAGTCTTTTTTTTTTTTTAATTATGAATGTTATTAGATTTAATAAATTACATGTCAATCTCATTGTCGAGCTAATAATATATTAATTGAGTATTTATCTTATAATTCAAAAGATTTGGAGTTCAATTTTAACAATTTCATTTTTTTTTTTATAAATAGCAATTATAGTGTATAAAAAAAAATTTGCAAATCTGTCTCAAATAAAAAGAATTTTTTTTTTTTTTTTTCGAAGGGATAAAAAGAAAGTTAACATCACAATAGTTTCCCCCTAAACTCTAACAACAATAGACTTTCATGAAACTTTTTTTCCGAAGTACAAAAATAAATCTTTGGCAAAAAAAAAAAAAAAGTACAAAAATAAATAAATAAATAAATCATGCAATTATAACTCAATTGGGTGGAATAGAAAAAACACCTTTATGTCGTCCATCCAACTTATTTTGATGTTTAGTTGAGTTGAATTCAGTATTGTGATTTTTTTTTTTTCACTTTTATTTGATTTGAAAGTAAACAATTAATAAAAGTGATTATTTACATCAAATTTATTTATTTATAATCTTTAGGGAACATCTATTATACCTTTATTTTTATTTATAGTTTCTAGTTTAATATAACCCTTGTTCGAACACTATGGTGACATTTGAACTCCATCGCAAACTCTTTCTATATATGTTCCAATACAATTATATATAGCTCAAATATTTTTTTTTTATAAATTAAGAACACATTTATTTATTAATTGATCAGGATAAAAAATAATTTTCAATAGTCAGAGGACATATATATATATATATATATATATATATATATATGAAGTTACTATTTTTTTTTCTTCTATAAATAGGTAAATGAAAGAGATAAAATGAGTTATTTATCTACTTATTATCTATAAACCTATTTCTATATACTATTTCTATCATATTATATCAACCTATTGACTTGAATATCGAAGATTTCTTGCTAGGTCAATTTCGAGATACCTGATCATTATTTTATTTGTTTATAAATCTTATCATTCAGATTCGTACGCTGCAGCCTCCATCAACAGCATGTGGTAATTTATTCACCATCATTAATAAACTTTTGTGTATAATACTATATTTTTGAATGAATTTTATGTTTGATATGTTATGTATTAAGTGTGAAAATCAATTTTAAATTTATAGTTCTAGGAATTCGCTACCTTTTTAATTTTAAATACATTTTATTATACTATATGAATTATAAATAAATTTTATAAAAAAAATATTTATATCAAATAAATCCTTAATTAATTTTATCCTAAAAAATAACAAGTGATCATCAATCAAATTTAAAATTAATATAGTTTGTTTGGCTATTTTGATTAAAAATTATATTAATAGTTTTCAACAATATATATATATATACATAAAATGGTTGTTGAAGTGATTACTTCATTCTTAATGAAGTGGCCAAAGCAATCAAAATCACATTGAAAAATCTCTTTCCAAATCTTGAATAAAAACCATATTATAAAATTTAATTTAGACTTTTATATTTATTTTTCAATTAAATGTTGAAAAGAAAAAAAAAAAAAAACCACCATAAAAAATTGAAAAAAATATCTGGATATTATTACCAGCTGTCCTCATCAGTCAAATCATGATTGCAAAAGAAAGTTAAAATCAATCTCACTTTGACCAACTTGTCCCAACTGCACGTGCGAGCTGCGTGCTCCCTTATTTGCAGATAGGGTTCACAAAACTTTTTATTTAGTATAAATTACAAATCGGTCCACATATATTATTAAAAAATAATAAAACATCATTATGAATTTATTTTATTAACAAAATAGTTATTCTATTATATGTATAACATTAAAAAACAAAACTAATGTTTCCATGTATTAAATAATTATAAAAATTAAATTTTTAAAAAAATAAAATAAAAGAAAAATTAATCAAACTACAGTGATTGCTTCCACCTCAAAATTTGCCAAATTGCATCATTAGAAAATTTATAATAAAATATTTATTTTAATTATTAAAATAAAATTTGATTGATGATTATTTATAATATAATTTAGTAAAAATACTATTTTATTAACAAAATAAAATTTGAAAAACTTTAAAATGTATTTTTTTTAAATATATTGAGATGAATTTATAATTTAAACTAAATATTAAGGAGTAATAATTTGTATTTTTAATATATTTTTTTAAATTTTTTCTCCGTCTCTCACTCTCTTGGGCTGTTTGGCTCCTTTATATTGGGTCCCTCTTTACCACTCAAATATCCTCTGTCAACACCGAGCGGGAAATGGCCGCCACGGACCTTACACATTGACCAAACACACCGCTAACAACAACAAAACAAGAAACCTTTCCGCCTCTCTTCGCCGGAATCTTGATTTTCTGGCCGCCGTTAGTTTTAACGCCACAAAGTTTCGATATTTTTATCCTTCTCTCTTTTGCTTTAACTAAAGGTATCGGATCTCCGTTGCATCACTTTCATCAGTGAAAAGAAGTTTCTAGAGAGATAGAGAGTTGTTATTAGGGTTTGTGTGGACTTTTTGGAGTGTGTTTTTTTGATGGACGAGACTTTACTGGACGATATTATACGGCGGCTAGTGGAGGCGAAGAATGGGAGGACGACGAAACAGGTTCAGCTGACGGAGGCGGAAATCCGGCAGCTTTGTGTGGCGTCGAAGGAGATCTTTCTCAGTCAACCTAATCTTCTCGAGCTTGAAGCTCCGATAAAGATTTGTGGTAAAATATATATGACCAAATATTAGCAGCTCAGAAACTCGCCTTTTCTGTTCATTTCAGTGTTCGATTGTGATTTTTCTTTTTTAAAGTTTTTTTCTCTTTTATTTTTCTATTTTTATGTCTAATATTGTTAAATTTGTGCAATTTTAATTCTAGCTTAGCTTGAAAACTTGAACTTTTGGAAGGGATGTGTTGCTTGGTATCTGTTAATTGCTCTGAGCTTTTCTTTGTAAACATATATATTGTGGAAATTTGCATTTAGAAGAAACAGTGTCGACAGGGTTCATACTGGATGGTGTTAGAAGGCAAGAAGCTGGTGTTTGGGTTCTTACCGGATGAATTTCAAAGACGTAATTTTGAGCCTGCTTTTTGTGATGGAATATGAAGTGGAAGTTAATAGTACAAATGACCTGTTGTTAGATGCAAAATAGCATTTAGCTGAAATGCAAGATGGGTGCAAGAAGCAGATAGCAAATACAATCTGTTTATTAATTGTTAAATTTATGCTGTAACATTTTGAAGCTGACTGTTGAAATTGCATGATGGTGATCAAATTACTTGATTTTTCAAAGCGTTAGCATGTATAGTAATTGAATGAAACTTGCATTGTGAATCACGGCAGATTGCCTTTTTATACCAGTCATAGTTAACACTGCTCGGTATGGTAAGTGATGTAATTACAACTCCAACTAGTGGCTTTTTGTATGGCGCTTTATGGTTAATAGTACATGTGTATGATTGTTACAAGTAGAGGGTGCCTTTTACCTGCTATTGAATGGTATAGCCTTGTGAAAAAAATCCATAAATTGCTGGAGATGGGTATTTTTAGTATGTGATTAAATGAATGATTTGGGTGGTGGATGTGTCTGTTCTTTCATTTGTAATGCAGAGTTCATGTCAAAGTTATATGTAATTGGTTGAGCAGACACTTAATATTTTTTCCCCTCTTACATTTGGTGGGAGGGGAAAAAGGATATAAAAAAAACAAATAAAGACTTTCATGTAAGTGCTTGGAGTGAAGTGTGTGTGTTTTCAGTCAAAGCCTTTCAAGGGCTTTGGGTCCCAGAAAAGCTTTTACAGATCTTTAGGTACTTTCAAGTAAAGGGATCTTGGAGAACTGCTTAGCTGGTCTTTGAGATTGGGTAATGTTGTGTTTTCTTCATATAGGTCTATAAGGCTTTTGTTGGGATTATTTGTGTTTGTAGTCTGGATGAGCATGTGGGAACTTCTTGTGGCTTATAGTGTCTTAGACACAGCAAGATATCTTGTACCTTGTTTATTGGGACTGATTGGCACACACATCAAAGTATGTGACATTTATGTAGGGGTTCAGTTAAAGGGGTTAGTGCTCTGCCTTTCATTGGGACATTTGTCACTTGGCCTTTCAAACCATGTATTTGGTGATAGATTTGTAATTTATTATTTTGAAAAGCTATATTTATTTATTGCAGTGAGTTGGCTGATAACTGCGAGGAATTTGCAACTTCTTACAATTGTTAACACAAATTTTTTTTTCCGGTAGTTTCATAGTTTGTTAAGTGTCAAACCTGCAAAATCTTTTGATTGGCCCTTTTGGTATGTATTATTGGATTGTATTTCCCTTTAAAGAATGTTAACTTTTATTGGACATCTTGTTGGCCTGGATATAGCATTTATATGGTCTATGATGAAGGTTTATATATTGTCGTGTATAAGATGATAATTGTGAAGCATGTGACATCGATTTGCCCAGTAGCTATCAAGAATTGGTTTTGGCTACTTTGTGCAGGTAACAAGTCATCTTACTGTAAATATGACCTACTTAGCGCTTATAAGAATAGCATTTGAGCTTGGTAGACCTTTCAATGAATTCTGAAAGGAATACCATTACACTGTTATCATCAATGATGATAAACAAACTTTTTTCCATCTAGGAAGCTGTCAAAACGGAGTCTTTTTTTTTTTTTGTTCAAGAGATTTCAATTTGCACCTACACCAATTATGATGTGATTTCTACTATTAAGAGGGTGCGTTTGGGATTGCTGTTAGGGGTTAAAAAATGCTTTTAGAATTTTTTTAATTTAATTGATTGATTTTTATTATTTTTTATAAACTGCTTTTTCAAATCTGCTTATGGTAAAAACATCAATTTATATGCTTATGAGAAAAAACAGTTTTAAAAATAATATAATTTTTTTTAAAGAAAAACGATTTTGGGAAACTCAACCTCTGATGGGGCCAAAGTCTTTGTTGATATTTTTGTGAATGATTAAAATTATAAGAAGGGCTTCTTCCATTTCCTGAATGCTCGGATTTGAACTTTATTTTGACATGTTACTACATTAGTTAAAAATTCTAAAGTAATTTTTGTTTTGCAAGAACAAAACAGTAATTGTTCATTTTATCGTCAGTCATTGGCAACATAATATAATTTGATACAAATTCTTATCATGTAATTAGATTTCAAAGTAAATTAATCAGTGTCATTAATCTTTGATTGATGATTACAATGGTGCGACAGTAATGCACAAGCACTATATTATTGTTTTTCTTGTTTTAGGAATTTAGTTACTTGTATTTCCATATTGGTTGCTCATGCAAGAGGTTATTATTTTATGTGGTCATGGAGCAGGTCTCATTATCATGTCTCATGCATCTAATGAAATGAATGTTTAAGTGAGGTAGTAGTAAGAGAATATATGTTATGCATGGGCACACTTATTCTTCTGGGGGAGGGAAGACCCTTTCTTTTTGGAAATTGAATTAATTACTATCAACATTGAGGGGAACTTTTCGTTGTTTAATTTTATCTGTCGATATTATCATCATAGTTATTATTATTATTCACTTTTTTTTATAGGCTTTTTATTTTGGCTGTTTTGGTGGTGCTATGATGACACTATTTTGAACGAGAGAGATTTCGAAAGTTGTGATAGCACTCTTTTTTTCTCATTTTCTTGATGTGTCAGGATATGATAGTGCCTTTGACTATGGATCTGCTTGCTTTTTTTTTTTATAGCAAAAATGCAAATGAATATAGATGTCTAAATGAGAGGAGAAATTCACAACTTGTTTAGTGTATAATGGAAATGTGTGCAGTTGTCTCTTTTATTGGATGATTCAAGCTGCAAATGGATGTTAATAATCTATGGGGGTTTTATTTGCCTGACCAGTCTGCTTCTTACCTTAAGATTAAAGCTTGATGCATTTGATAACATTTTATTTTCTGAGAGACATCTCAGTTCTGTATCAAAGTTGTACTTCTCCTTTGATAGTTAAGTAGGTAATTATCCATTGTTAATTAATGAGGTAGTAATACACTGCTTTGTAAATTGCTTTGGCAGGAGATGTTCATGGTCAGTTCTCGGATCTTCTACGATTGTTCGAATATGGTGGGTACCCACCTGCAGCAAATTATTTATTCCTGGGGGACTATGTTGATCGTGGTAAGCAGAGCATAGAGACAATATGCCTCCTCCTTGCTTACAAGATCAAATACAAGGAGAACTTCTTCCTTCTTAGAGGCAACCATGAATGTGCTTCCATCAACCGCATATATGGGTTTTATGATGAGTGCAAGAGGAGGTTTAATGTTCGCCTCTGGAAGACATTTACTGATTGCTTTAATTGTCTGCCTGTTGCCGCTCTTATAGATGAAAAGATCCTTTGTATGCATGGTGGATTATCTCCTGATTTGAAAAACTTGGATCAAATCAGGAATATTGCTCGCCCTGTTGATGTGCCAGATCAGGGCCTTCTATGTGATTTATTGTGGGCTGATCCTGATAAAGATATCGAAGGCTGGGGAGAGAATGACAGGGGGGTGTCATATACATTTGGGGCTGACAAGGTTGTGGAATTCCTCCAGAAACATGACCTTGATCTCATCTGCCGAGCTCATCAGGTAATCTTAAATGAATAAACCTTGTACTTGAGAACTTGTGTATATGCTCAAAACCCTGTTGATGAAGTCCTATTTTTTCATTAGTTGGATACCGGACTGTTTCCCTTTTTCACTTTTTTTTTTTTTTTCTATATTATGATTTACTTAAGTTACCTTTTCATGACATGGTGAATTATCTGCAAAACTTGTGGAAAGAGAGATGGATGCAACTGGTCATACTATCATTATTTGTTAGTGTGTTCTTGTGCACCATGTGTGATTGCATGCAAAGATCATATCTAATTAGTTTGATTACTAATGTTTTACTTCCAATATGTTTCTTGTTGCTCCTTAATTTCTAGTTCTGTATAGAGAAACTTGGCTCTGCCTCTGTTTGGCCTAAAATACTTTTACGAGCAACAAAGTTTTGCTCCTGTTAAATTCGTACCAGGAATTGGATTTCTTTTTTACCCTGCTTGGACTGCTTATTTGGTCTCAAGTACATCTCATAATTATTGTTTCTGTTGGACTAGTATATTGGTACGAGGGCCTGCTATTTCTTTGTGCTTGCATCTTTGCATGCTCATGCTCAATGACATAGCCAAGACATGCAGATCAATATTCGAAGTATCATTGAATGGTTATCAATTAATCTCTACTTACTTTTCTATTTATGAGTGTGACTAATAGGTTGTTGAAGATGGTTATGAGTTTTTTGCAAAGCGACAGCTCGTCACAATATTCTCTGCCCCAAATTACTGTGGTGAGTTTGATAATGCTGGCGCCATGATGAGTGTGGATGATACTTTGACATGTTCTTTTCAAATCCTTAAATCTTCTGAGAAAAAAGGAAAAATGGGATTTGGCAACAACATGTTGAGACCTGGAACTCCACCTCATAAGGTATGTAAATCCTGAGTAACCCTGTGCCTCTATTTGTGATAAATTGACATTGAATTCCTGTTCCAACTTATTGCCTCTTAAATAAGGTGATTGCCAGTCTTTGTCATAGATTATAGTTATTCTGAACTGAACCGCTAGCCAATAATAATGATAAAATAGAAATCGTGTTGGAAAACTAGAAAATGAAAACTATAATTTTTTTAGTTTGCCTGTGAGGTCTGATTGCATCAATCAAAGGTATTGGGTTGATTACTAAATGTCTGTAGAACCTGGAACATTTCATTCATCTGATGATTGGGAAAGTTCCGTTTTGCCGTAGCATGTGGAATTAGTAGCTCATTAATTATGGGTCAAGATCAAAAGAGATTTCATGAACCTTTTAAGAATTTATTTTACCTACCTTTCATATTAAAACAAGATCTGGTATTTCCTGATCTTCAGTCATTTATATGGGATTAGAAGGCAGATGCTGGATGACTAAATGATTGGCCTGAAGCTTTTCTGGCAATATGTGTGAATTTTTTTTTCACCATTAATACTAATGAGTTATTAATGACACATTTCTCTATTTCAGGGGAAAGGTTGATTGATTTGCACAAGCATTAAAGATCTGAAGTGGTGTAACAAATGGAATTGATCCATTCTCCGTCTTGTTTAAGTTTTATACTGCAGAATCACTTTCTGCTGCTTGGCAAAGCCACAGAACTATGAATACTGCCTTCCTCGGCATAAAAGGTGAAATGTGAAGACATAATGTTAGTGAACACTGTCAAGGGAGCTGAGGCACTCATTATCAGTGAAATGGGTAGTTAAATTTTATGTATTATGGAAACTTCTGACTTTATGATAAACTGCAATTGATGTAGGTGCTCACTTTTCAACTCATGGCAATACTTCCTTTTCTGTTGCTTTGCAATTGGGGCAAACTCTTTAAATATGAAAGGTAGTGCCTTTTTTTTTTTTAGCTGATAACCACTGCCTGAAAAATATTTGGTGCTTGTTAATTACCAGCTAACATACCCTATGTAGGCAAAGGTAATTTACTGTCGCCTTTTCTATTCAGTGGAAGATGGTGCAACTGTTGGCTATTAGTTTGTTTTAGAAATATGATAGGGATAGAAATGAATTTTAATTTTAATTTTAATTTTTATATTTCAGAAGTTTATGTTCTAGATAACTAAATATAATTTAATGATAGTCTTAAAATATAATATTTAAAACTAGATGTTATTTTTACATAAATTTAAATTATTTTATTGTGTATCAAATAGGAAAGTTGTCTTATGATGAGAATCAATTTCTTTTTTCGGTTCAAAGTGAATCAAATGTAGCATTTATTATTGATTTTTTTTTATTTTATTTATTTATAGTGTAAGTTTAATGGACCGAAATAGATTATATAATAGTAGTAACTCATCATTTTTAACATTTTTCATTAACTTGGTTGTGATAATTTTTTATGATTTGGTAAACTTAAATTTGAGAATTTTTACTTTTCACATTTTTAAAAACGATGAAAATATCAAATAGATTACACATGATTAGCCTTGATTATTTATATTAAAGTTATCAGTTTATAAAATGAAACTTACACTTTATAATCATTAGATCACCGTTTTTTAATTATGACCATTATGACCATTAAATCAAATGACTGGCAACCTACTGAAGTGATAAATTAATATAAATATCTTAATCTATAACTTGTTTTACCCATTGCTTTTTACTTATAAAATTTCATCTTTTCTTTATTTCATTTTTTAAAATTCTTTCTACACTTAACTTTTTGAAATGTCTAATAAAAAATTGTTCCAAAAATAACACCATCTTTATTCATCATGCTGAATTTTCATCTAAAATTTAAAATTTATTTTTAAACTATAATTATTACCTATTTTTAAAATTTTAAAATTTAAAAATATCAATCATTCATTTTAACAATAATCACTCTTTTTGAAATTTTAATTTTTTTTTAAATCTCAATCATTCAATTTTAGTTAAAAAATAAAATTGCTAAAAAAAAATTACTGCATACGAATATATTTTGCCTATACTGAATGTATATACCATTAAATTATTAAAAAAAATCTCTTACAAAACATAATTCTTGCTTAATTTAATCTATATTATATGTATTATTTATTGTGATATACAATTATTTTTCTTACTAAATGAAATCTGTATATTTAAAAATGGACTTAATAATACAAATAACCTGTTATATCATATAATTCTAATAGTGTATTTAAATTTAAAATTATTTGACCCTTTTGCCCTATAGCACAAATCGTATTATAATATGGTTCTAAGTTCTAACACAATTCAAATTATAGCATGATCCTAGTATGAAAATTACTTTGTTTTTACTGAATTAAAATTAGTGTATGCTTAAAAATTGAGTGGTTAATCTAAATTGCTCCTTATAGTATAAAGTATTTAAATTTGAAGCTATTTACTTATATTATCTCATAGTATAATTCGAATTATAACGTATAATAATCATAACATAATTTAACTTATGTTATATCCAGTGGCAAATTTAAAATTTTTTATTAATGGGAGTAAAATACGCATAGATACAAAATTTATATTCACCCATAAAAAATCATAGGAAATTTTTGAACATCAATAATATTGTTTTCATATTAACAAAGGTAATTTCTTTTTTTTTTTTTTAAATTAAAAGAAAATGATATGAAATATTGATTAGACTAAAAAGTATATTAAAAATATTATGTAGACTAGTTATTAAAAGAAAATAAAAATAAGTCAAATTAACAAAATAAATAGAAAAAATTTAAAAGGTAAGTACACATCCAACTATAATCAAGTAAATACAAATTAAATTTAGAGTAATTAAAAACTAAATATTAACCATTTATGGAAGCAAGTTTGTAGAATTTAATGCGGTAAAGTCTTATATACATGGATTTTTCATGAACACAGAGATAAAGCAGTGAGGGCACTTGCCCCATTGCTCTTATTGTGGTTCCGTCACTGATTATACCCTATATGTATTTTTTAGTGTGATATGAAGTATATAAGTTAAAATTTATTATTAAATTATTTTATGAAATTTATTACAAAAATATTTTTTTACTAAATTAAAATTTGTGTACACTTAAAAATTATTTGATAATTTAAATCATCCATAATAATAAGATATTCAAATTTTAAGTTATTTGGTCTTGTTATCTCATATCATAAATCAAATTAGAATACGATTCTAAGGCAATTATATATATATATATATGTGTGTGTGATTTAATTGGTTATTTTAGTAGATGCTGAGAAGTAATTTTTTTTTTTTTTTTTTTTTTTTTTGTGTACAATGAAAGTTTAATGAACCGAAATAGATTATATAATAGAGGTAACTTATCATTTTTAATATCTCTCGCTAAATTGATGATAATTTTTTTTTATTTGAGAAATTTAAATTTGAGAACTTCCACTTTTAAAAGCGATTAAAAGCGATGAAAATATCAAAATCACACGTGATTAGCCTTGAGTATTGATATTAGAGCTATGGTCTTTTTGTCACAATAATGAAAACATTAATGCTAATTTTGTTTTTTTAGATTTTAAAATTAGATAGTTTACATAAGAAAATTTGAGGGCAGGAGAGACTCAATTCTCTTGAGTAACCAAATCAGGTTGTTACTCTTGGGTCCTCGTAAATGGGCTTTTTATTGTTATGTTTTATTTGGGCCTGGCTTTCTTGGTCCTGACGTATAACACAACGTATCCCCATGCCTTCCAATAATTTTGGAGTTGACTTTCAATGTTCGACCAATCTCTTAATTTTTAAAAAAATTATATTTTATTAAAATATAAAATATAATTTTTTTTTATAAATTATATTTTAATGTATAAGGATTAAGAAATCATTTTATATTAAATTAAATTTGTAATATTTTAATTAATTAATTAATTA
>CATKHJ010693699.1:0-29781 GCA_949750685.1 Vernicia montana | reverse complement strand
CACATTTAATGAAATTGAATAATGTATAAGTAAAATTTAATTTTTAATTATTTTAAAATAAAAAATTTTCGAATCTTCATTTTGTCCCGTTCCGTACCGAACCGTCCCGTTCCATTCCGAACCGTCCCATTAGACCCGAATCTCCGTCCCGAAAAATTGGAACGGTTTGGTACGGAGATTTTTTCTTACGGTTCGGTTCCAGAGATTTCATTTTAAAAATCTCCGAAATTCGATTCGGTTCTGGAGATTTTTAAATCCCCGGATTCCCCCGAACCGTGCTCAGCCCTACCCAAGTGTTAAAGTCCAACAAGTAGCATTATGGGCCTTTATTATATATTTATTTGGACTCTAGATTCTCATTGTTAAGGCCTATAAGAAGAATGCAACATGGTTTAACACGTGGTTGAAGATTTAATGTCCATGCGTCAAACTCGGGCACAGTAATCTTGACCAAGTCCATTAATTAGTGAGATTGAATGCTGACTCATCAACCTTGTAACTACAGCCATGACACGTGGCATAAACCCATCCAACACATGTCCATTCTACTCCTTGCACACACGTCCAGTTTCTTTCTGAAACCGCCATTAGAGTTCTGCTTTTAAAGTTTGAACTCCATCACCACCGGCTAATGCTAAGCAAACCAAACCAAAAACCCAGTTGAAGAAATCAAGAAAATCATAGAAATGTCTTCTGAGAAAGCTCGTAGAGAGAACACAACCAGTGAGAGAGAGGTTTACTTAGAGAAAGATAGAGTTCCAAAAATGACTACTCATTTTGAGTCTTTGATGACTGCTGGTGATGGAAAACAAGATAATACTGAGACAGAACCCCAGCAGCAGTTTGAGTCTATCGCTGATAAGGTGAAAGAAGTAAAGAATGAACAAGAAAATAAAGAAGAACAAGCTGGAGGGAAATCTTTTTCTGTTGGAAAATTTGAAGTGGAGAATAAAGAAGAAGAGGAAGAAAACAAACAGAAGCAACTTTCTCTTGAAGAAATATCAAAATTAAGAGAAAAGGCACTGCAGAATTCTATGGAGGCTATAAAGAATGCACAAGAAAAATATGAGAAGGCTAAAGAAAAGACAAGCCAAGGTTTGGGTGTTGCTGCTGAGTATGCTAAAGAAGAAGGTGCACAAGCTAAAGAAACAACAGTAGAGAAGGGCTCACAAGCTAAAGAGACGGTTAAACAGAAGGGTGAACAAGAGAAATATACTGCCCTTGAAGGAGCTCAGAAAATAGCAGAAAAGGGCTCCCAAGTTAAAGAGACAGTTGAAGAGAAAGATGCACAAGCAAAAGACATTGTCCTTGAAGGTGCTCAAAAGACATCACAACAAATAGCAGAGAGAGGGTCTCAGTCTAAAGACACCGTTCTTGAAGGGGCTCAAAAGACATATCAACAAATTGCAGAGGAAGGGTCTCAGGCAAAAGACAATGTTCTTGAAAGTACTAAAAACACTGGCCAATTTGTAGCAGAGGAGAGTTCCCAAGCAAAAGAAACAGTAGTTGAGAAAGGAACAAAAGCAAAGGAGACTGTCCTTGAAGGAGCTAAAATGACTTCACAATATGCAGTAGAAAAGGCAGCTGCTGCTGAAGAAGTGACAGTAGAAACTGGTAAGGAGGCTGCTCATAAAGCTGGAGAAGTAGCATTGGATGTGAAGGACAAGGCTGCTGTGGTTGGTTGGACTGCCGCACATTACACCACACAGAAAACAGTAGAGGGGACTAAGGTAGCTGCAAGGGCAGTTCAGGGAGCTACAGAGAAGGCTGCAGAGCTTGCAGCCAAGCCTTTCACTATTGCTAAGCAAGCTGCTGTGGCTACTGGTGAAAGTATGCAGGAATATACTGCTAGAAAGAAAGAGGAGGCAGAGAGAGAATTGGAAGCCAGGAAAGCAGCTGAAAAACCGGTATGCTTTACCATATAATTTAGAGTAGTCTCCAACTGTGTGGTTGCGAGTCACAATCATAGTCAGAGTTGAATTAATCTAAAAAATCTATATGTTTGAATAATTTAGTACCTAATTATTGATTTAAGTCTTAAAAGGTGGTCATTTTGTGGGAAATTAAGGTATTTTTTTAAAAAATTAACTACATGTATGCCATTGCCAGCATCATGCAGGTTCAACAATGAACAAGGAATGATGATACTATAAGGAATGGTGGAGAACTTAATTGGCTCTACCTGTCAATGGCTTCCAATGTGATTTTAATTTCGTCTTTTCCAATTAAACATGTAAAATATGATTCATTGTGTCTAATTTTGTAAACCCAAAAAACTGTTGTATTTTTATAACTTGAATATAATGCTAAGGTGTGTTTTTGTTGTCTTAGCCATTAATTAGCTCTCTTTCTCATGAGCGCCAAAGATTCCTGTGTGTAAATGTTTGATTGTTCTGCAATTGAAATGGAAATTAGAATAATTTATATTGTTGCCTAATTGAGGATAATGAGAGAGTTTCCAGGGTGGAGACTACGAAGAGGAATCACAGGTTCATTCAACAGGAGGAAAATGGGAAGCAGAGGGCAAAGAAGCAGGAAGCATCAGCAGGAAAGTCTTTCCTGAAGCCTCAGAAGAAGAGCATCATCAATGGCAGCAGCAGCAAAAGGCAGGCAGCGGCAGCCTACTCGGCGCCATTGGCGAAACTATAGTAGAGATTGCTCAGACAACTAAAGAGCTTGTCATTGGACAGGACCAACCTAGAGCAGAGACTAGTTTTGGATATGAAGCAAGCCACACCCAGTATAATAATAAGCAAGAAGAACATGAAACCAGAGGATGAGAATTAAATAGTGAATAAAGATTTTGGCGGTTTCTGTTTCTACGCATCAAAATAGATAAAACTGATATGTTATGTTAGTGGCCTTCTTGATTATGTTCATGCCTGTAAATGGCTGCTGTTTGTTTTTTCACTTGTTTTGTTTTTTTGTGTATGAGTTTCGACTGTTGAATAAATTTGAAGATTTAATACGTCCATTGAGTTCATAATCTTTTTTTTTTTTTTAAGAACAGATTCTTTTACTCTTTTATAAAAACATCCCAGTGCATGAGATTTCTCGCTTTACATGGTAGAATCCATCACCCTCTGGTTATAGAATTCTCTTGTATGATACACAATAAAGCTTGGCATAACTTCGAGAATATGTCCACGAGTTGCTGGAATGCAAGGAGAAAAAGAGTTTCATTTACAAGGGATGTTAGGAGATTAGTAATTTGAAGGATCAATATTACGGCAGAAACCAGGGAATAGTTTAAATGAAGGATGGTTCTAGGAAGCTCAACGATCAATAACATGATGAAAGATGTTTTGATCAAATAATTGGCAAGTAATTGCAGAAAAAAATCATGAATTCATACTCGGATCACTTGTGTAAAAAGAAAATGAACAAAAAACATAATAAAGACAAGTACTTTCAACTTGTGAATCAATCTCCCAAATCTCACATGAATATCTACTAGTTGCACTATTAATGAGAGTTTCCAATAAAATGTGTAATACATGGATCAATCCAACCCCAATTAGTTTTATTCTCGCTATCTGAAGGAAGAAATAATATTGAAACATAGAAAATGAAAAGCTCCACTGTTCAAGAATGCAATTCATAGGAAAAAAAAAAATACAGTCTTATGCCCTGCTTTCACCAACTTCCTGTCTACAAGTTGAGCAGATCATCAACTCCTCACACTCAATAATATGAGAGAATTGGAGGAATTGGTTGTTAAATGCAGAAATAATAAATAGCACCAATCTTCCTAAACATAGATTCAGAAAAGCCAGAAATCAGAGGAATATCCAATTCTGTGTGTATATATATATATATATATATATATATATATGTATGACTATGAATCATAGCACAAATTTTCCACTCCCTATAAATAAAGAACAAAGAAAATACATACATAAAGGAAAGCAATATCCAATCTGCATCCAATCTAACACTATCTCTGTTTAGATGCACAAATCAACAAGGTATCTGAGAAGTGAACCACTCCATAACATGAATAGGAGCCTTGATCAACTCCAGAGCTACCTCCACTATTATGGTCACACACAAACAACAGGGGCATATACATGTCAACAACAACCTGCAAAGTTCCCAAGATTACACCCAGAGTCAGAGATCCAAACTATTAACAAAAAAAAAAAAAAAAAACTAGCAGAAAATGAAGAAATCTCAAATACCCAGAAATTAAAATAGCAGGAAAATGAAAATAAAACAAAATAAAGAACGAACCCGACGATCCAAACAACAACACCAACAATGGAGATAAGCAGAGACAGAAAGGCAAAAGGAAGGCCTAAAAGAAATCCCAAAGGCCTACAATTGTCGCACATATTTTCTCTTTAATTATGTTTCTTTCTTGATTTTGAATAAAAGTTTCTTTTTCTTGGTAGGTGTAGTATGAATCTCTCCTCCTCTGTTTCTCAACTTTCTTAATCTTTTTTTTTTTTTTTTTTTTGCCAAGTCTACTCTGAGATGATGTAGTAGTAATAGTCGTAGTGACTAGTGATAATGTATGTTAATTTTCTTTAATTTAGATAAAAATTTGATTGAATTATTGAAGAGATACGTGTAAATTATTAATGAAGACAGCGAAAACAGAGACAGATGCACGTTTTGGTTGTTTGAATAATAAAAATTTGATAAAAGTAAACTTTATCCTTAAAGCAAAAGTTTCCAAGACAGGCAACATCATTCATCCTCCGCATTTAATTTTTTGGCTTTGATGATTGATTATTCTATATATTAATAAATATTTTTATCTTATTTTCAGATTGAAAAAGACTATAATACTCCAATTTCCATTTCTTTGACCACAAAGATGTCAAAAATGGTTACAAGTTTCAAGAAGTATATATCCATATTTTATACCACCAATTGCTTAATTTGGTGATAAGATACTTTTGGGAAGACGTACAGAGAGAGGTTATGCATTCGATTCACTCTCATTCTCATTGAGTATTCAGCGTGACTCATTAAAAATAAATATGTAAAATTTCTTTAAAAAAATTATTTTTTAACACTAATCATTAATAATTATGATTCCTGTGAAAGTAATCTAACACATGATATCAAGTCTTTTTATATATATATATATATATATATATATATATATATATCCGTTTCCTGCCAGAATTTGTCTCGAATGGTAAAGAAATTTTTAGAATTTTATTTCCATAGAGGTGAGAATGAGAGATATTTTTTCTCAATTAGCAGGGACGGGGAATGTATTTCTCACCTCGCGGGAATCCCATCTCGTTCCCGTGGAAACCCAATATTATATTTACATAATTATTTTTAATATAAAAAGTATATTACTTAATTATATATATATATATATATATAAACACATGTATTAGGATTTTTAATTTTTAATTTTATTACTCATTTTTTATAATTCTCTCACATCATGATAACTTTAAAAAAATTTATTTAAATACTCCCATACTTTTATGTATGCTGAATTTTTTAATATTTTATAAATAAATTTATTCTTATTTTTCAATCATTATTTATAAATTTTATAAATATAAAAAAATATATTAGTAATACTATATATATATATTAATAAGTAAATATATATAAGTAATGTATAAAAAATTAATAAAATATATAAGTAATACTAATAATCAAAATATCTCCAATTATATATATATTGTGAGTTTAAACATAAATAAATTCTAATTTTTAAAATTAAGATAAAATAAAAAAAAAATTTCAAGTGGAAAACGAGAATTTCCACGAATATGAAATTCTTGTTGGGACAGAGATGAAGATTAAATTGCCCCGTTTATAAAACGAGAATAAAAATAAAAATTCTCCGTTAAGGTGAGAATGGAGGATGGAACCGTCTCCACCCCGCCCATTGCCATCACTATATGCATGCTTAGCATAATTGAGTTGAATTATTATTAAATGTATTATAACTAGCTTTTTCCCATGCGCAAAATTCTCATAATCAGTTTGATACATCAATTTGCATAATTATAGAGAATGTGTTAAATATTTTTTTTAATTATAATTAATATCATCAGTATATGGATAAAGTTTTCTCATTAAAATGTTTATATCATTTGCTATATATCAATTTGGCTCCAATGCACATGTTTATACTGTATCCATACATAGTACGCAAGGAATATAGATGGATACAATATATGAAACTTGTACAAAGGGACCATAGTGTATCACAAAAATTTCACATCAAATAACAATGACCCATTCAGTGTTTTCTTTGGTTTGTTATCGTGTTGAGAGATATTGAGTTTGAGTTTAATTTCAATTGAAATGAGAAAAAAACAAAAAACTCTCACAAATGACTTTCAAGAGGTCCAATATTTACTCATATTGTAGGAGGCCACCACCACCATCTCTCCTTTTTTCTTTTTCTTTTTTCTTCTTTTGACGATGATTATTACTTCATTACATACTTGACAAGAGTCACCAAACCTTTCTATAGTGGCTGGTCAGCAGTCACTTATCAACAGAATGACTTTTCTGTCATTGGAACCACACAATTTACATGTTATGGATAAACAGATTATGTTGAGCAATAAGCACCTTAAGGTATCCTAATAATGAAGTAAAATTTTGCTAATGTCACCAAGCTCGTACAGTTCCATAAAGCAGCAGGCACAGCCAGTATTACTGCAAGTTGTTTTACAAATGAAATCCAGGCTCCCAAGCCACAGATTCAAGTCCCCAAATTCAGACATTTCCAAATTTACTGATCAAGAGGAGAAAAAGACAAGGAAAAGGATATTGGATTATCACTCATGGATAAAATGGTTAAATATGAAACCAGATTGGAAATTTTGCATCAGATTATCCACTTACCAGCATAACAAATCTTGAGTTTGAGTTGTTTTATCGATTAACTATCAACCTGGGGGCTTGTTCAAACTTGCATCTTCACATTCCATGGAGATGATAGAGGCAAGTCTCTCGTGAACCTGTAAAATTAACCAGCAGTTTTGTGTTATATTCGTCCACTTAAAAAAAAGGTATCTTTAGTCTCCTATGAAGTTGCATTTCCCCTTTTGTGTGTGTGAGTGAGAGAGAGAGAGAGACAGAGACAGAGAATTACATACCACAGAAAGCTGTTCATTTGTACCATGTTTCTCATCCTTGTCTTGTTTATTTGTAAATGATGTGTCATACCTTAAGAGCAGATAATACAAGAACCTCATAAGAAATATCTATTTTTACATGCAGATTTAAAAGAAGATTGATATTCTGTTTCATAGCCAGGGAAACAAGTCAATGGATCACAGACTAGGGCATCAAATAATGACACAATTTTAACTTAACATGAGGAATCACCAAGATACAACTATTCTTAATTTCTTACCAATCACGGGGAATCCCTGCTTCATCTCTGGCTGAGTAATTGAACGGCCCTTTTAACTCCACGTTGTACTCCCTTAACAAGTCTGCATTATCCCCCAAAAAGATTTAAAAATTTTGCCCTTTTTTCCCTGTATGGGACTAAAAGTATATGCCACACAATTGACCATATAAAGTCAAATGCAAGAAGGGCTGCTAATACCTTTAAAAGTGGAACAAGGGGCACAACCCATTTTCTGACAGACAGAGACGAACCAGTAGACACCAACAGCAACATGTGCAACTTCCTCATCTGCAATTCTAGCCACAATTTTAGAGGTCTTAGAGTCTCCAAAACCAATTAATTTTTGCACTAGTCTAGGTCCAGCATCAAGTCCTCTCGCCTCCTGTATCAATAACAATGGAAAGAATGCTGAAAATTTCTTCATCATATATACATGTTTGATTTTATATAAATGAGAGAGAGAGAAATAAAACCATCATCAACATTTGAAAGTTAAAAACATGATTTTAAGTCCTAAAAGACAGTTGTTGCTATGAACCATTTACAGGCCTAGCCAGAGAAGTCCACTCCAGATATAGTTCTAGTAAGCTTAGCGCAATCACAACTCAGTGCCAAAGTTCTAGAGTAAAAATTATTCAGCGAGCCAACACTAACAATATCATCCCTGAAAGTGCACAAGATCTTAGGAGAATGGGTGTTCTTAGAACACAATAAAATCAAACTGCATCATGGCTATACTTTGATTTGGCTTTTCTCTTTCCATGTATCATAATCTCCCTAGTAACAAAATTAACAGAAATCCTCTGGATCTGGACCACTAGAAAAGGATATATGTTATGTTAACAGTAGTATCAGAGCAAAATGCACTCAAAGCAAGAAAAGATTTACAGGAATAAGATCACAGTCTACAACCATACGAATCTAAGACATGGAAATGAAGCTCAAACAATTCACAAGTACAAGAGGGAATATCTAGAAGACAACATGAGAAACTAATACAGGACAGAACAACCACCTCTCCAGCCCCCCTACTCCATCCTCCCCCAACTTTTTCCCAATTCAAATACGAAGATGTTTCTTTTGAACCATGTGGTTACTTACATAAATCAAAGGTAGTTCGACATTATAATTCCCTACCTGATTCCTTAAATTTGAGAGTACTGAAAAAACCAGACAATGCAGAATCAGGAGTCAAACTACTGATGAAGAGCCAGGCTCAGAATTTTACTTTGGTTATTGAACAGCATATGTAGGAGGAACTACTAAAGTTGCCTACCACTCAAACTCATCTATACCATACATGCCAGGCATCAGTTTATGAATCTATTCAGGTTTCAATTGACAAATTTATCAGATTTCCAAGATGCCGTATCAATAATTATTGCATATTTCATTGACCATTTTAGCAGAAGCCTGCACTATTTTCCCAACCAACAATAATAAAGATACAATATACTTCACTGATTCATAATGCTAATTTTGCTTGATTTCAGCAAGCATTATATAGCACTGATCGGACCCAAACCTTAAGCATGGAATATTAGCTTCACATCATAGTCTCTGCATGTGAATATTTTATCAAGAGCTAGATTTCTAAGATCTAGAAAATATGTATCCATATTAATATATTTACCTGGACAAGGGGGATTGCAGCCAATCGTGCCGCAACATTGTCAGATGATTTTTCACATTCCCTCCACAACAGTTTATGAGCAGGCATATCTCCATATCTAATTAAAATAGAAATTTTAACTGGTCAATTCAAAGATCAAGAATCAATAAATTTAATATGGAAAGCAATAATTCTCCTCACTTGAAACCAAGCTCAGCAAGTCTCTGAGAGCACCAAGCAAAATGGCGACTCTCATCATCAGCAACATGTGCAAAGTCAGCAAAGAATCCTTCACCCAGAGTCTCACTAAAAGGTGAAAATCGAACAACTGTATCCCATGCCAAATCAATAGCATTAAGCTCCACATGAGCAAGATTGTGGAGCATAAAAGCATTGAGAGGTAAGCCAGAATCTTTTGGGCACGGAATTTCCTTGGGAGAAACCTAAATCTCAAAAATATAGGCAAGAAATGAACACATAAATATACCTAACTACCATATCAACAATGAAGAGAAGTAATCTAAAATAAACTCTAGATGCAATCAAACCATTATGTCTCTATCAAATTTCCAAAAAACTAACTTTGATGACTTGAAAAGGTATAAAGGGAACAAATTCCACAAATAGAGAACAGCGAAAAATCAGAACTATAGAAAAAAAAAAAAAAAACATTTCTGGAGACACCCATGAAAGCACAAAGCACAACAATTTGATAGAGAATCAATAAGAAAACAAACCAATTCGGGTTTAGGAGGACGAGCGGGTTTAGAAGGAGGGGCATAGGTCCCAATAGGAAGCTTCTCGTTGCGCCACTTGGAGAAAGCGAGATGAGAAAGCTTGGATTTTGTGAGAGGGTCACTGGTGGAAAGAACAAGAGCACCAAGCTCAGAAAGAGAGGAAGCAGAGCCCAATTCATAGTCATTGGCGCCAATTGAAGAGGGTGGTGATGGAATTATTCGAGGCTCCGGGCCATTGGGTCCCCAAAAGCGGTTCTCGTTGAGTGGGCTGTTCCTCCAGGCTTGGAGACCGGACCATGGTGAAAACTCCAAAGAAGACGAAGAAGAAGAAGAAGAAGAAGAGAAGTGTTTGGTTTTGAGGAAAAAATGTGGAAGAGAAGAGAAAGTTGCAAGAGTTGGAGAGACAATGAACTTGATTTTGGGTTTGAACGGCTGCATTTCAAGGGTGCAATTGAATATGCGTGACTGGTCCTGCTCCTAGAGTTTTTGTACATGCAACCATTTTTTTTTTTTTTTACCAGATATCATGCAAGTAACTCCCACAATTTTCAATTTATAATAACCCAATATAAACGGAATACACATAATAAATTCACAAACTTTTTCACATTGTGTGAGAATATTTCTCACATTGTGTGAAAATTAAACCTAAAACACGTTCGATAGACGTTAAACTAAATAAAATAATTTATGAAATAGATGGAATATCCGAAAATATAATGAAAAAAAACTATTTCAATAGCAGCATCCAAAATGTCTGTACGGACTCAATTTATTATTTTGAGATAGGAATATAGAACTAAAGAAATTTTTTGTACGTTCTATGTCTACTTTTTTTGAAAAATTTTCAGTTATTTTGGTAGACGAAGATGAAATTGTTATTGTTGATGTTCCTTTTCGAAGGGCAAAGTCTTTTGCGGTTATAGAAGAAAGTTTTTTTTTTGTTGGAATTTTCTTTTTTGTTTTTCATTTTAAGGAATGGTTAGTCATCCATTTCAATTTATTTGATAATTTCCACCAGTACAAATTCTATTTTTTATAGGCCTCAAAATTCTTTCACAAAATAATTCATCTTTTTCAGATTTATTGGTTTTGTAATGAAAAGTATATTGGTTTTGTAATGAAATATATAGGGGACAAGCAACCCTTTTTTTTTTTTTTTACCGGTTTAAATTTTTCATGGTTTTCTTTTTCTCGGAAAACAAACATATAAAATATAAGAATAATTCTCGTTCAATAAATTTTTTAACCATACTTTGGAAATTATATATATATATATATATATATATATATATATATATTGATTAATAAAATTTCAATTGAAATTTGATCTCACAACTTTTTGACTTTAAAAATGACTCTAATATCACTTAATCAAAAATTCCAAAGACATTCAGCCACAGCTCTAAAAATAACGCTAGTACTGCGAACTAGGCTTCAGAAGACATTCATCCATAGAGCAAATATTTTAGTTCGAATAATCTCTACTCGTTGCAAGTAAATATATATATGCCGAGTTTGATGGCTCTGCTTTCTGGTTTATAATGAAACGAGCTCTAATAAATTTAACCACTCCATGGAAAATGGATGCTCTATGTTTGTCAATTCTCATGGTGGTCGATAATCACATTAATATCACCATCTACATGAATGACATTAGATGCAAAGTATGAATCCATGATGAAGCAAAGCAATGCAATGCAAATGCCCTAGGAAGGAAGAATTATTTCTGATGAAGCAATATGTTATCTTATCACTTCATGAGCTCGAATTACAGATTATCTTTTTTGTATAACACCAAAGAATCCTGAATCTGCAAGGAGAAAATCAACAACAAAGTTATCGAAACTAAGATGACGACGAGTAGCGCTAGTTAGTCATGTACACGTGCTACAGAAAACAAACCATCTGCTGTATCTAATCATCACCACCACCCACATTCTACCCAAATATTATACAAATTTCTGCCACTAGACAAATAAGCCACTTTTAGGTTTGAGGAACCAGTCCCAATTTATGCGGAGATACACAACCCCCACTTCACTCTGCTGTGCATGGATAATAATTTGCTGCTGCTATTCAGAACTTCTTCACTGTACACCAAATGCAGATTCCTCTGGCAAAATCATGACCTGTTATTCATCAGATCACCATCTACTCTAATTTTTCTGGGATCTGAAACAAGAGGATTGTCTGATTAGAAAGTTGCTTTTAATAAACAAAATCAACAAACTCAGTTAATACAAATTACTCATCAACTGATAATCCAAAAAGCTCTGCACAAGGCCTTACTACCAGATAAAGACCAATAAATCAGAAAATGGAAATGGGTATGATCAGACTCATTTGAGAGGAATGAAAAATGGAGTTTTTCATATTGCATTCCAAGTTTTAACACAGAATATTCAGATGAAATCATTTCTATTCAATATTTAAGGGTGTTGCGTGTGAAAAGCATCCTATTATCTCCTTTCCCTTCTAATTTTTAAACATGCTAATTATTCAAACACATATTCTACAACTACAATTACCAATGTAAGCATTTGTAAATGATCCCACAAAAAAAAAAACACAACTGTGCATCTAAGTATCTTTTATTGTTTTAAATTTTAACACTTCAGTTTAATTAAAGTCAACGGATATGAGCATTTGTTCCACAAAATTCATTGGATCACAAGGCAAAATAAGAAAAAAAAAGAAATTATCCTGCTTCACTGATACATCTCGCTATTTAGTATTTGACTTGGTTTTTTAATGAGTATATTTTTTTGCATTCCAATCCTATTCACTTGTGAACATTCCATTTTCAGAATATCAGAATTAGATTTTTGCTCAAGAGAGTTCCACCTCCTTCCAAACATTGTATCTCGTCCAAACCTATGCTAGAGAAAAGCATGGGATCAGGACAAGCTATTACATGTCACCTACTGTTTAACAGATTGCTATGCTATGGCTGTAGCCTACGAAACCCTGAAGTGACCAAGAATATACCGAGCAGTATGCACCACAATTATGACTAACACATTAGTCAAGAGATCATAACCTAATTTGGTGTTTTAAAATCTGTCCAAAAAAAATATAATTAAAAGAATAAAATAAAAGAAGCATCTCACATGTTCATAACCGCACAACCTACTCAGTACTAACACCCCTCGGCTCCCTTTGCAACATGAATTTTGAAATGCACTGCAACTTAGTCTACTTTACTCCTTGCTCTCAATTAAGCAACAGTATTCAAATGTACACTAACCATCCTAAGAGAAAATGGTTATGCACAATTTCACATTAATGATTTTTATACCACATGTAAAAAGTCAATCGCAACTTTAAACCAAACTGAACAGCCAGACTAAAACTGCCACAGAACTTGCCAAATCAATTAGGAATGCCTTCTACCTAAACATCCCACTTCTGCTCTCTTCTCCAGGACAGTCCTACAGAGTTTTATAACTACTCACACCCATCCCCCAATAGATTAGGTGCCCTCTCCAATAAATAAATACACCTGACAAACTGGAGTCAGAAAGCTTACAAGTTAAATTTAGATTAAACGTTGACAAACAAAATGTTTGCGTGAGGCATTTAAAAGATGGTATACACAGACAGTGACAATGACCAAAAAGAGTCCCTTCACACCTCATCCAACCAGAATAAGGAGATCACAAGCATAGTTTTAAATAACGGTTTTGGAATCGGATTAAATCGTTCTGAATTGTTCGCCGCTACCGTAAATTTTTCAAACCACTAGCAAATGACTCAAATCAATATAGAATAAAAAAATTAATAATTTTACAAGATATTATGTAAATAATATACAATAGAATTTTATTTTTACTTGAAATCACAAGGAATTTATTTATTTTTGTGTTTAAATAATTTTAATTTATATTAAATTGTATATATTTGAAATATAATTTTTAATTTAATCAATAAAGAGTTTTTAATTTAGTGATACTAGAATCATTTCAAATTTTATGAGATTTCAAGTTTGAATCTCAATCAAAATCAAATTAAAAAAAATCTATTTAATTATTTTAAAAAATAAATTTGTAACAAAATCCTTTAAATCATACCTTCACTGAATATTATTTGTTTTTCCTCAATATATATATATATATTAACTACTACTTATTTGTAAACAAAGTAGTAGTAAATAATAATAATAATAATAATAAAAAGAAAGAAAGAAGTGAAAAGAAAGTGGATAAAAAAAAAATTAAAAAGAAAGAAGAATTGAGATAGGGAAAACGGAGAATAACCAGAGAGGAAAAGAGAATAGCTTGATCTTTTCTTCCACCGCTCAATTTCTACCAACAGTTTTTAATACAGGCTTTTTATCAAAAATCCATCTCTTCAATTTCTTGTTTCCTGCCACCAAATCCGTTTCAACTCGTTTTTCCTGTTTCAAATCGGCCGATTCAGACGTATCGTCCGATTCTACGTGAAGTCCGAATCACAGGCCACATATTGGCTTTTATCAGATCGGAACAGCAAAATTCAGTTTCGTATCGGCCAATTCGATTCAAAACGGGCATTATTTAAAACCATGATCACAAGTAAGAAAGTGTTACCTCTCCAAACCAGAAAGCTTAAAACAGGCTTTGAAAGACAATGGGTACAAGGACTTTAATTAGGCCATTAAAAAGCCAAAATGATAAGAGCATAGTTTGGGAAGAAACAAGCTTTATCGGATGTATGCATACCAATTATAATTAGACATGGTACATTAAAAAAGTACTTTTTATTGATGAAAAAACAAGGAAAGAAATGCCATTAAGGTGACCAGAAAAGATAGTGCACATCACCAGATGCCAATGATACGGGTTCATTTTAACTTCAATTATCTATTGCAGCAAAAAGTCCCATGCATACAATCAGAACGTTTTACCCATAATTTGCAAATAGTTAACAAATTTTAAGACTAGAAATAATTTTTAACTCCTTCCCCCACCCCCCAAACAAACAGAAAAATAAGGGAAGTGATATAAACTGATAAAAGAAATCTTAAAATGTATATACACGCTTTTGCAAACATAATTGTCAAATAAAAAAATGAATGAGAGAGCCGTTTGGAGGCACTTGAAAAGGAGGCCCCAATGATCAGACACCTATATCCCCCTACTTTCTCCCATCTGTATGACTACAGCTAGTGAGGCAGGACACATCAGTTGATGGGGGTACAAGTCCCCTACATAAACCACTTCCCATTTCTATAGCATCATGTTGCTATAAACCCCATTTTTTATACTAACATTTTTTCCATAAAACAACTCGATTACTCCCTCATCACTAATTACATGCCCAGTTCACAAAGCGTTCATACTCATAGATGGAACCTATACACATTAATCAAACTCAGGAACAACCTAGCCATAAAACCAATAGACACCTGCCAGAGCAGCAAAGACCACATTATCCACCTAACTGCACTCCTACTTACACAATCATGTGCTTGCATACAGGACAGATGCTCTACATGACTAGCCACATATATGATATGTTGTGCAACAATTTTATTTTCACCCAATCATAAGGTATGTAAATCACATGATTGATGATAGTAATTCAAAAGTACACCTCAGAGATCATCTCCTGTAACTATTAATAATACATACTTGAGTCCTAGGGGGAAAAAAAGAACCGTGCCGCTAATAACTCTATTGTTAGCAAATTGTAGATCTCACTTGCATGGTACCAATGTGTCAAAAAAAAAGGGTTCAGATAACAGATACATAACATTGAGCATTTTTTAGTAAGCTCATAAACATAACAGAAGCAATTGCCAAATTCACATCAAAATAATTCATGAAAAATTTGGAAAAGGAAATCAACCTACCATAATTAAACTCCTCGGTTAATTCCCCACATCAGAACCAGATGCTGAGGAGCTGTCACTATCAGAGTCTGCGATAAATACACAATAAAAATGAAGAGAAACAGCAACACATCAGTAACACATTTGAATTATTACCAGAGAACACACATGTACACAAATGTGGGTGTAAAGTAGTGAAAATTACAAAATTGCAAGCATATTGACATACCACTTGAAGAAGATCCAGAATCACTACTAGAACTGCTTGAACTACTTGACCTAGTTCCATTATCTCCCTGTTTCTCCACTTGAACAGGTGATGAAGTGGAAATATTCCTTTCATCTGCTAGCAGAAAGCAGAAAGATTTTCAAATAACCAATTTGATCAAAATAAATGTCATCAACTCTCATTATATGAAATATACCTGTTTTAGTTTCTCGAGGTTCCTCTGCCACAACCGGTGCTGGTGTCTGCAAAGACAAGAAAGAATCCATTCAGTAACCATCCCTTCCTCCCAAAGAGAAAGCTTAGACATCAAAATAAATTATTAAAGTCCTTACCTTCTCCTGGACATTCTGCTCAGCTTCTGCTCTCGCTTGAATAGCAAGTTCAGCTTTTCTTTTGTTCTTGCTTAAACTCTTCTTGTAGTTGGTAACAAACCTATCCAGTTCCCAAAGAGTCTCTGCATCAACACTATCAATATCCACTTCAATCTCATCGTCATGTTGGGAAAGTGAGGAATTCCTCTTCTTTATTATCTGGACAATATTGTCCAGCTTCTCTGAAGGCAGGCTCTGGAGGTTCGTGCTAAGCTTCTGCTTCTCTTCATAAGTCATGTCCCTCTTGTGTGGATCCTTTGCCTTGGGCTTTTTTGGAGCAGGGGTTCTTCCTGAAGGAGTTGTACTAATAGGTTTTAGTCTGGGATCACCAGAAGGATAAGTCATGGACTCTGATCTATCCAAAATCCTCCTCATATCAAGAGGGGATGGCAATGGAGGAACCTTTCTTGATGTTGGTGTAGGAATAGCCAGCTCATAACTGGCAGCAAACCTCATCTCCCTATCATAATCTGACTTTATAACAGCCCACCTGTCCTCAAACATCTTCAATAGCACCTCTGCCATTACATGAACATCTTGCCCCTTTGGGTTATATGTCAAGGCATTATGAAATGTTAGTCTCACATCCTCTGCAAACTCCTCAGGCGACTTGTACCAATTCTTGTTCAGCCTCGACTTCACAGTGCCCAAGTCCATAGGATGCTTAATTATGGTAAAGTAATCATGTAAACCAAGACCCCTTACATCCACTGGAGTATTAAACACCCAACCATGCTTATGCTTCATCAATTTCTCAAGCAAAGCACTACAATTCTTGAAAACCTTAGACCCCGTCCCAAACCCAAATCCCAGATCCCCTCCCCCGTGCTTCTTCCCATTCAATTTCGACTTCTTGTTACTCTCCGCTGGTGGAAACTTGTCTTTGGCAAGCAAAAACTCCGAATTCCTATAAAACTGATTTGCCTTAGGTGTTCTTTTCTCTTTCTCCACGTTCTCACCAGCACCCTGAGTATTCTCCAGCACTGATATACTAAGCTGATTCAAAGGCCTAGACTGCCTGGGAGTAGGAGTAAGAATAGTAGTAGTAGTACTCTCACGAGGAACGCCCACTGATCCCACATCTGAATGAACCCTCCTCAATCCATTATCAACTCGTTCATTCAGAGACACTCGAGAATTACTAAACCTACCAACTCCAAGCTGCCCTTCTTTAGCCTCAATCTTTTTCACCAAGCTCCTCACCATATCAAGTTCACTCTCCAGTTTCCTCCGGAGCTCTTTCATCTCTTGCTTAGACTTTGAAGCCAAATTTATCTTTACTTTCTCTTCCAACCTTTCTTTCACCACTCCATTCTCAGCAGTCAGGTCCCGGCCACTTGCGGCCACTACAGCCATACCTTGCTGCCTATTGAGGCTAGAAGAATCATCAGAGTTGGCATCAAGGCGCGAAATTGGTTGTTGCTGTGCCGAATTTGTGTCTTCTAAAGCTAGGGTTTGCGATTCTGGCACTTGAATTGAGTTATTCTCATTGTTCCTGTCGTTGGTATCGTCGTTGTTGCCATTCTTGCTGATGCTGTCGTTGTTGGTTGCAGGTTCAGTTGCAGTTGGGGTTGTGGTTGCAGTTATTGTGGTGTTGGTAGTAGCTAGGTTTGCGTTGTTATTGTTGTTGCTGTTGGTTGTGGTGGTGGTGGTGGTCGTCGTCGTCGTCGTAAGGTTTTTGATGTTGTTCTTGGGACCTTTAAAAGCTTTTCTTGTATAAACTTTACTCTCTGTATACCTCTGTTTCTCTCTAGCTCCATCATTTCCACCTCCTTCTCCAACTATAGTCCCCGAAGCCATACATGTAACTCCAAAACCCTAAAATTCTCTCTCTCTCTCCACACCAATCGAAATCACAAAGCTGGCCCAAAAACTAGGGTTTTTCACCTTCCTCTTAAACCACCGACAAAAACCCTAATTTTGCCCCACAATCACAATTCAATTAGGGCAAAAACACAAACCAACAACCTAACAGCAAAGCTCGAACCTTTCTCGATCTACTCTAAAATCTAAACCTATACAAACACGCACAGAGAGAAACTATCTGCACATATAGAGAAAAAGAAGAGATTTGAAATTGTAATAAACAGTAGGGTTAGGGTTTCGTGCTTTGTTTACCTTTCTCTCTCGATTCGATCAGATCTCCTTTTTTTCTCTCTCTAGAAACACTTTCTCTCTCTAAAAAACTACTTTCTCTCTCTAAAATTCTCTCTCTACCTCACTATACCCTTATCTTACAGGTGTACGGTTCGCATGCATTCGTGTATAAAAGGGTCGTGTTAGAGAAGTATCACGACAAATGTCACATGTGTTGGACCCAGCTGCGGTGATGGCGCGTGTAATACAACGACCAATCAGAGAGGAGAGTGTTAAGAGCGTGGCGTGTACGATGGTGTGAGCATATGAGAGGATTTAGTGGCGCGGAGTTTTGATTGTGGGATTTTTAATAGTTTGCCCAAGTGGGGAAGTGGCGCGTGAAATCTAACCGCCGGAGATGTATTGAAGGTGAAGGGAGTTAGTAGTCGGCGAGGTTCTACACGCGCCTGTCATTTGGTTGCTAATGGAGGGCTCAGTTTAAGCGGTTTTATTTTTTATTTTTCACCAAAGTTTAAGCGGTTCAAGTTAGGATGATGTGGCAAATCCAGGCCCAAATTTGATGATTTAGGCCTTGAAAAGTCAACCCAGTAATAAAAATTAATAAAATATATAATTTACAAAACTCCAAGCTAAATCCAAAACGACAAGCCGTTTTCTAAAGTTTGAATGGTAGCATATAATTAACAAAATAAATTTATATATTAAAATAAAGTTGGAATCCAAACTTAGTAAATTATTATATATAATATAAAATATATTTAAAATTATATAAAATTTAAATATTTGATTAGACTATCATCAAATATACTCAAATTCATTTATACCAAGAAACTCTATAAAAAAAAAATAGTATTATCATTTCACATGACACTATTAGTAAATGTAAGTTGGCATTTAGTAAAATTAAAAAGTTAAATATTAACTATTTTATGTAATATAATTTTTAAATTATAACAAATTCAAAAATTTATATTTAATGTAAATTTTAAATTATTATTTTAAGTAATTTTTAATTTAATTAATTAATTTTTAATTAAGACTTAAAAATTAATTAAGTCTTAATTAATTTTTAATTTAATTAAGACTTAAAATAAATATTATTAAACAATTTAAAATGATTTAGAGAAGAAGAAGGATGGAGCTGTAATGAAGGTAGTCCATAAGCCACAATTACAAAGCCCAAGATCTGCGTTCACTGAGGACAAAACTATAGACTTCAAGTTAAAACGCACATTCTTGGCCCATCTTTAGTGGTCTACATCTACAAAGCCCATTCTAACTATACACCTACAACATTACCGTTGTATTTAAACCAAGGTTATTAAACTGGGACTGATCGATCGGTTCAATAAAAAAAATCAAGAGTCGATTTATAGGTTGGACCGACTTACCTAATAAGACTTGGAAAGGCCTAGATCTGAAAAATACCCAGTGATTTGGATGAATCAGTTTGGATAAAACGAGTTATGTAATTTTTTTTTTTTACCAATTAAAATGATACAGAACGTTGCCATTTTATGCAAAAAGATAAGTAACGTTCGAAAAAAATGATAGGTAACGTTTGTTAGTTGTTCTAATAATATTAATGACTTTCATGAATGAGGATGATATTTTCTTTTGTGTTAAAAGTCTCTTAATAGGCAACGTTCGTTACTATACTCAAATAACATTATGACTCCCATGAACAAACATAATATTTTGTTTATTCTCTTCTATATTTAAAATCTCAAGATATGTAACATTTGTTACAAATAAGTAACATTCATTAGTTTAAATTATATTTATTTTTAACATATAAATAATAAATAGATGATATTATTTAAAATTTTAATTTAATTTCTAACCCATGACATTCTGCTTTCATTGATTCAAAAGCCGGACCAGATTTGAAAACCATGATTTAAACTTTAATTATTCCATTCTCAAAATAAATAAACAAATAGTTAAGATAGTTAAGAAGATATTTTATATTTTAATTCAGATATTAGCTTTTTTATTTTTTTAGCTGCTGGTTTCGAGTCGGTGAAGTTTTCATTTAAATTAACAAAATTATCATTAATGTTTTAATTTTGTTTGATTATTAAAGTAATATATATATAATTAAAAATTCAATTAAACCCCTCAAATATGTAATTTTTTTTACCATCACAATTATTTTTTATTTTTATAATCTCAAAGTTGTAGTTTCGTCCCTAAATGTGAAAATTAGATCAAGAAGAGTGAATCCAACAAAATAATAGAAATATTTTCATACAGGTCTAAAAATTGAATTACTAATTTTTTTTATTTAATAACTCGTGACGTGGAGACCAAGCAGAAGAAATAGTGGCCCGGGACAGTTGTGATTTTAGGCCTTGTAAGTATTTGATCCAAAGGGAAATGGTCAAACGGATCCGAATCATCGCCTTTGGCGATATACGACGGCGTTTTTCAGCCAAATTTCTTTATTTGGGCCCTTAATTTTGCCCTTTTTTCATTTATTGAAACTTTTTGAATTGCTTGTAACTTTTGGTATGAATTATTGAGGCGCCGTCTGTGGCGCTTTATTTATTTTAATCATTATGTTTTTCTGGTGTAATACTCCGAAACTGTCATTTTTGGCAGTTTTCATATTTGTACCCGTGTCTAGGATTTCGGGACCCCTATTTAAACTCCTACTTTGCCTGTTTTAGGGTAAACAATAATATTCAGAAACACTTAAACTCTAAAACGATTTTGCCTTTTTACTTACGCGTCAACTCGACTGCACAATAAAAGATAGTCTTTTATTACATAAATTTGCGTGAATAATAGACAACGTAAATTAGAAAAATTTTCAACTACTTTTGATGTAATTATTTTTTTTTTATATACCAAACCAATCACATATTAGTATTTTAAAATTTTGTTATAAATATATTCATTGTTTTGCCCAATGTAAAATTCCGTGTATATATCAAGTGTAGCTAAATATTTTCCCTTGTATATTAATGGTGGTGAGGATCTGGTCCTCCAGGAGAAACTCTATCCCCCACATGAAGTGTTGTAGATAACTTGTGATAATGCTTAATTTTGGAGAGATCAAAATAACCTAATTCATGCAAAAGATAAAGGCTATTGCTATTCCTTTGCATGGCCTCTACTCTCTCTTTATTGAGAATACGAGCTTGAGAGTTGAAGATAAAGAGCATTAACACCATCAAGAAAAGTATCAAATCCTTTAAATTGATAACTATTGTACTATAATAATTTCTATTAGCCATTGATGAGAAATGTCTCTCACTAAATAAGAGTAGCTATGGCTAATTAAGCTTTTTAATCCTATTTATAGTAAAATAAAACTCATCAAAAATTAATTTTAAAAAAAAAAAAAAAAAAAAAAAAAAAAAAAAAGAGAAAATGTTAGTGGGAGAGTACATGTAGACAGACCAACAAATTTTAAAATCTTCCAAAGCAAATTGTCTTTTTCTCTATTTATATGAGAGCTTTTAAGGGAGAAAGGGTATGAGTGACTAGACCTTTGTTTGTTATAATCAACATTTGGATGGCAATTGAATTGTAAATTAACTAGAAATTGGTAAATGAGATATAAAAGACAAGAAGTATTGCGAAGGATTTTTGTTTTCTTCCAAATAATTGGTTAATTATATTGCTTTTTTTATATATATATATATATATTTTTATATATATGTATATAGTGCCCGCATGAGATTGAAGTTGGATAAGTCTCAATCCACATGGTTGCACTTATTATCATATAAATTAAAAATGATATCCTAACCGTCATAGTCTTATCTTTAATTAATTTGTTGTTTGGATTCCATATTTATAATTATATATTTATGGTTTTATCCAATATTCAACCTATCATAGGTGGGAGATCTTATATTGGTGAAGGAAAAGTCATTGGACACAATGTTATGGGTGAGTAAAATCGAACTGAAATTGAAAAATCAAACTGATTGGTTTAGTTCGATTCGATTCGATTTTTTTAGTGGTTCAGTTTGATTTTTAAAATAATAAACCGAATTAAATTTAAATTCGGTTTGATTTTATCAAAAATTTTGATTTAAATCGAACCGACCGAAATATATATATATATATATATAGTTTATTATAATAAAAAGAAAAAAAAATCAAATCAAACCGAATTTTTTCGGTTTGATTCGATTTTCACTATAAATTCAATTCGATTCGATTTTCTTAAAATTTAATTTCGATTATTTCAGTTCGGAATCAAACCGACCGAATGCTCATCCCAGGTACGTGTCATCCTTTCCTTTCTTTCTTCTTTTTTTTTTTTTTTCTTTAAAAAACAATTGGTGGAGCATTTATCTTATAATTTTTAAATTTATTGTGCAAGTGATATATATTATAAAGCATATTTGAGTCCATTGATTACTAGTGTTTGATTCATTTGGAATTTTAGATCATTGAATATGAAATGGATAGTTGAGGTTTTAATTTAAGCATTGTTATTTACAATAACAAATCATAATCTTTTGTATTATTAGTTTTTTTTTCACTTAATTTTTTAAATTAACTCGTGAATTAATGATATAAAATATTATTTTTATAATTTATTAGGAATGAAAATAAAGGATATGAATACAATAAGAAATAAAATGTAAACTATTATTCTAAAATTAATTAATAATGAAAATTAAGAGAGCATGCAATACTTAACTATAAAAGAAATAAATATTTTTAATACAATAAAAATAATTAAAAAATTACAATTAGCATGTAAAATCCATTAACCTTTTTCAAATTTGAATTCAATAAACAACGATTATATAACGCATACATAGAAACAAAATATTAAAAAAAAAACATTAAAAATCTATAAAAAAAAATTATAAAAACCCTTTATTATTGATATTGATTAGTAACAAATCATGTGTAATTGTAAAACTATTCAAGTAATTTTGGAGCTACTTGATAAGACTTCCACAATGTCGCATCACATCAATAATAATAATAATAATAAGTAGATAAAAGATTATATGTAGGTTCATCAAATATTCAAATTTTATTATCTTAAAATTCTTAAATTGTCTTTATGATCTTGTTGTCTGATTAACATAATCTCTCCTCTCAAGATTTTCCTCTCCTCCAACTTGTAAAATTTTGAAAGAAGCTACAACACATGTAATTGCATATGAATATAATTAATTAAGCACTCAGAAATCCACATGATGAATTAAATTTTTTTATATTATAAATTAGACAATTCAAGAATTTATCTTTATCTAAATATAAAAGAATACCTTAGTTACACAATCAATTAATAAAATATAACCTACTTACTTGAGCAGGGTATTTAATTATATATAGATAGATTACATAGCAAACCGTTAAAATAAAATGCAAAATCTTTATTTTTTTAAAATGTGATTCATTAATTAACTAATTGGCTTAATGCACTTAATATTTAGCCTACAAACATTTAATTTTTACCGAAATTATAAGTAGTTTTACGTTTAAGAGAGAAAATTAAGAAATTATAAAATAATGAGAAAAATTGTTGCTGCTTTGATCTGCAGAGATTTTAATAAAAAAAATTCATATAAAGAATAATATGAGATTGATTTTCTTTTATATTATGATATTTTAGTTGATTTATATAATGATTTAGATAATTGATTTAATTTTTTTAGATAATGATTTATTTCCTTTTATTTTGAAAATTTTATTTACTTACAAATTATAATATCTTAATTAAAAATTTTGTGAAATTTTTTAAAATTTTAAACTTTAACACATATCAGTCTTAATTGTTCAGCGTTTATTGATTTAGTATATAAATATAGATAGATGAGTTAATATATAATCTATAATTAAATAATATATAAATCTTAATTGTATATATAAATTAATGTACGTACATTATATATAAATACAAATTTTAAATTATAATGTACATCAATTTATACATACAAAATTTAATCCATATTAAAACCCTAATTCTTGTCAATTTTTAAAAAATATATCAATTTTAGCCAACCTAATTAATTATATATGATTGAAAATATATTGGCAGATAATAGCTCCATTTATGCTGATTCTCAACTCATATAACATGCTCTTCTTGAAGCCGCCAATAGCCAAATTTTTTTTATAGATGTTAATTAATATTTTATTTTTTATTGCAGTATATGATTTATTGTTACTTTTTCTTTTGCACGTCAAATTTTGATAGAGATACCTATTTTCAGTGTAACACATGAATTTTATATATTGGATTGAATCTTCTATTGAAAATTAATTATAATAATTTATCATTTAATTCCAATAATATTTAAAATTATTAAAATTCTTAATATAAAATTCATTAAAAAAAATTAAGAGCGTTTTAATTTCATTTTAATTTTGACTTTAAAGTTATTTAATTATTTATCTATTTAAATTGAATTATTTAATTATGAATTATATATATCACTTATAAGTCCTTTATACTCAAGTGCAATCGAATTTAGCCCGTGACTTAACATCAACAAGTCGGTTAACACTTACTCACAAATATATTAACTGACATCTCTTATTTAGCTAGGGTTCGGACTGACATCATCATCGGTCCAACAACGGAGGCTTAAACATAGGTTCCAACAACCTGTTTGAGCATGAAGGTCTAATATCATATTAAAGTCTATGGCTCGTACATACATGGATTTATAAGTAAGCAAGTGTTGAAATTCACTTATACAAAACCAATTGACTTATAGTAAGTCAAACATCTATTCACTTATAAGTTTTTTATATATTTTGTCATTATTCAATGTGAGATACTTTTTCAACATATATATATATATATATTATGAATTATTATATATATGTATAATTTATCTATAATAAAATTAAAAAAATAGATAATAAAATTCAAATTCAAATAATAAAAAAGTATCAACTAAAAAATTAAGTTTTATTGTAAATATTTGTTTAAATCATATATTTTTTGTCCGTTCAAATGCAATTAGATTTCCTTATAAATATTAGTTTAAATCATACTTTTTTTTTCCGTTCAAATATTCTCTCCCCCTTTATATATATATTATAGATGTGGATTATGGATAAAATAATTAAATTATTAATTTAATGACAAAATCTCATTCAAAAGTTAAATATTTTTGGTTATAAATGTTTTACAGAATTAAATGATAAATTCAAATAAGATTAAATAAATAAATTTAAAAATAAAATGAATATATAAGTGAAAAAGTTAAAAAAATAGTGAGATTTTGACTTATCACTTGGAATGATGTAAAATAATTAAATATAACTCTATTAAAATTTTTATTTTTTTATTCAATTTATTTTTAAATTAATTTAATTATTTTTATCTAAAATCACTACTTTCTAATTAAATTTTGTTTTAAATAATACTCTTAAGATTTTCTTTTAAAAAAATCCTTAAATATATAACGCATGGAATGGAACCCACTAAATTGTGTTGTCCACTCAAAATTTTACTCTTTTGGGTAATAATTGAAAGTTTCATATGTTTTCCATAAACTGAAAAATCCAATAAAAATGGAAATCCCACACCATATAAAAACATTCCAACATTTTAAAAAAAAAATTCTAATGGAAATCCTATTCTGAATCTACAAAGGTCGGTTCGATTTATTTGGCAGTTGGCCAACCATATCTCTTTGAGATTGACAGTTGCAACTTGCAAATGGATAGTATTCTTTTATTTGACCATAAAAAGTAACCAATTAATATTTTTTTAATTAACTAAATTTTAATAAAAATTTAAATTTACAACCCAACAATTTTTTTTTTTTAGTACCGGGGAAGGGAGATTCAAACCTGAATTTACTATCTAGGTCGTATATATATACACACTTAAGGGAGAATAATTCAAACATGGACTCGAATAACACATTTTAAATATTTTAATTATTAATTTGATTATATTTTATTTTTGAATTATATTACATAAAATGATTAAATTAAATAAATTATTTTGCAAATCGATTATTCTTTGTATGTATGATTATTGAAATTAAATATATAGAAAATCTCAATATAAACTTTTTTTTTATACCAGGAAGGGGATTTTAATTATTTGTTATTGGAGAGATTCGAATATGAAATCTCATACTTTTCACTAGATTGACCAATCAAATCACACATGATTAGCCAATTATAATAATTTGCATGTGTGTATATATATCATAGAAATAGTTGACCAGTAATATTATAACCCATATACATGGAAAATGACAAGCCCTCCTTTCAAAAACCTTGTGTTATGCATTATCCTTTATCAAAATACAGAAGATTAAGGTTTTAAAATATTAATTGATAATTAAAACTTTTAATTATCAATTAATATTTCTTCAATGATAGTATTATTAACAATAAAAGTTATATAATGCAGGTGGCGGCTGGCAAATTAATTAATTAAATTAAACATGTTTAATTTATTTATAATTAATTAAAGATGGGTCAAGCCAGGGGTGAACTTTTGTTCTATATAAGCTTGACCTAAAATCAATAATAAGAAAGGCGTGGCTCCACGTAGGAATAGTGTGGCCTTGTAATTGGATTTTGCCCTGAGTGAGTAGTGAGGTTCATGTGGCTGTAAAGAAGAAAAAGATTTAATTTGCACCATGTATTCAAAGTTCGTTCAAAACCCAATTTTTCCATCACAACTTCTACTCAATGAATGTTACAATACAACAAAAATCTTCCGGTGGATGACATGTGAGATTGCATTTAATTCTCATTGTCAAATCTAATTTGTAATACTCATCTTTTTTCACAATATTCGTATCAAGTTTCCACAATATCTGTATCAGATTTCGACATACGAATTAATAATATCATTAAATTATTTCAATTTTAAAGTAAGAAAGTTAAAATATCTTTTCTTCTTTTTTTTTTTTTAATTTCGATGTAAATAAATAAAAGTAATTAATACAAATAATTTAGTTGAGAAATAAAGAAAGTAAAATTAGAAATAATAATAATAATAAATATCATTTTCAACTCCTAAAATGATAATTATTTTGAAACAAAAAAAATTATCTAAAACGATAGTTATTATGAAACGGAGAGAATAATACCTGTAAATTTAAATTCGAGACTTTCATTCTTCATATTATTAAAATATCGATTAGACTCATCTTATTATATGATTCAAATACAATCATTCACCTGATAAAAATAATAATTAATAATCAAATACGAGTAATCAATATAGAAATAATTTAATGGTAACAACCTAATATAAAAATCTAATGTTTATATATATATATCTCATTCAGTCATGAAATGAGAGAAGTATAATAAAATAAAAAATAAAAGCACGTCTCAATAATAATTTTGAATATTATTTCTAAACGATTGTGATACCACTGAATTAGAATTCATTAGTTTTTGAATTCTATATTCCTACTTGGAGAAATATAATATCATTAGACTAGACTTATGAGTGCAATTTTTTTATTTTTTTTTTTAATTTTGCAATAATATCATAAAGCCTCACACACTACTTTCTATTTTCAGTAAAAAAAAGATGTATGAGAAGAATGCAGGAAAAAAAAAGCTTTTTGTATAAAAGTTATATGTTTCAAAGACATAAAAACTTTCAACAGAACACCTCTACCCTACTCAAATAATCATTTTTTCAACTGTATCAAGCAAGTGCTCAGTGCACTCTTCATGTGTATAAGAATTCATAGATCCCAAACATGGGAAAAACGAGCAGAAATGTTATAATTCTCTTTTTACACTATAAAACCCTAGCTCCAATTAGAGGTTGTAACAATACAAAGTATCTAATGACATGTATAGATTGTATATGTTCCTTAATTATTTCTTATTTCACAGACACGTACACTAGCCAACAAATTAATTAAGAAATTATTTTTAGTGCTAGAGGAAAGAATTTGTCATTTTACCTTAATGCTTTTGTTTCATTGGAACAAGATGATAATGGTTGGCCTTTGAGAGTTGACCTTTTCCTGCAAAATGGAAATTTGTTATAGATTTTTTATAGAAAAATAAAAATAATGTAAAATGTTAATGTGAAAATATGAAAAAATGGAGTCAATAATTGCATCATCATCATGTGCACCTACTTGCATTATTTTAAACTCCAGCTCATTAACCATGTGCTTCCTCCAGTTCATTAACCATGTGCTTCCTCCAGCTCATTAACCATGTGCTTCCTCCAGCCTATAGTCACTAATTCTCCTTGAATCATGGTTCAAATTGTGCATACTAACTCTATAAATAAATGTAATTCTTTCTTTTAAAGATACACAATTAATATATAAAATCATTCCATTTATGTCTCTATTTCTGATAGTTATATTAATATAAAATATAATAATTTAATGATCGAGTATCTATCTTATAATATATGCTCTTAAAGACTTCAAATCTTAATAGTTTCTCTCTTTTAATAAAAATTTCTAATGATGTGCAAAAATAAATAATAACCACAAACATATTCTTAGCAAATATCCTTATTTTCAAATTTATATCTCAAGATACATAGATAAGGCCATCAAGATTCCAAGTGGACTCTCTCTCCATTTCATAGGTAGAAGAATGCACTGGTAAATACAGTGACGGAGTCAGATTATTTAAAGGGAGCCAAATTTTTTATACCATAATTTATATCTAAATAGTATATATAATTAAATTAATTTTTATATACTTAAAGAAAATTTGCACCTCAAATAAAAAGGGTCAAATAAAAAATATGACAAAAATTCATTAATTAAAAAAAAGATAATTTACGATTTAGTCCCTGAAGTCTGTCTAAATTAATGACTTAGTCCTTACAGTTTGAGAAATGAGCACTTTAGTTCTTGAGATTTTATTTCGTTACACTAATTGGTCCTTCTGTCCAAATTTCTTCAAAATTCTATTAAAAAAATAAGAAAATAAGTATTAATATCTAAACTACTCTCTCCCTCCACCTCAGCCACCTCACTCATACCCATTCTCCTCTTTGTTCCTCGACTCTCCTCACTCAAACCTCCATCTCCTCTTTCTTAGAAGTCTTGGCCATGGATTCTTGGTCTATCAATCTATTGCTTATTTCCTTATCAAATGGAACCAGCATGGATTGCGAGATGGCATAGAGGCTTGGGTTTGTTGCTGGTTGAAGCTTCTGGCGTCGATGGCGTCTCGATCAGTAATATTGCCACCAACGACTGTGAGGCTAATCGGCGCAAATGGGTTCAAGATTTCTTGAAGCAAAGCTGGGTATGTATGTCTCTCTCATGCTCAAAGCAACAAAAATCAATCTACCTGAAAATTTCTTTGAAAATTTAAGATTTTACAAACCAAGAAATGAGTAATTGCAGCTAAGAAAACTAAAAACTTAAATACTCCATTACCCAAAAAGCAAAATTCTTGTAGAATGGAAATTAATGGAGGAAAATGATGCGTTGGGGATGAAAGGCGATGACCTATGTTGCACGGAAACGGACACGCGGAAACGGTATTTTCAAAAAATATAGGAAACGAAACGTGGGGGAAACGCGCAAATATAAAAAAATATGAGGGTATATTTATAAATATTAATTTATATATATACAAAAAATATAATAATTTATAAATA
>CATKHJ010693537.1:0-18879 GCA_949750685.1 Vernicia montana | reverse complement strand
TTTTATTTTTCTTAGTTAGTTAATTAAATTGGTTTATTTAGGTTGTTAGTTAATTAAAATCTGAAATAATTAATCCAACTTGGTAAATCAATTAGGTTAACTAATTAATCAACCCACCTTTTAATCAATGAACTGAAACATAATAAAAGGCTCAGACTAAAACAAACCCCCTTCGCAAGAAGGGCGAACTACGTGAATTTTGATTCTCATTCGAAAGGATACGTAGGCATGCTTGTCTAAAGCATCAAATCCAATTAAAATAAATATTTCCTTCTTCTTTCACTTTCATCACATAAGTTTTGTGTTTTTCCTTTATTTCTTTGTTTCTGTTTATTTGATTATTGATTTACTTTGGAGAATGTGTGACTCTCCTATAACCTATAAGGGTTAGAGGGAGTATCCCCTAATTTGATTTATGTTGTAAGTTTAAAATTTCTATTTATTGCTTTACTTTACTTTAATTCATGCATTGTATAATTGCTCATGCATTATAAATGTTCATGAATTCCATTTTAAGCCATTTTGTATTAAATTTTCCAAACTAATTAAATAAACCAAAAAACTAGTCTCCGAATTCTCTTTGGTAATCGAGGACTAGTGAACTTTTTCATTAGATAATAATTGAAGTCAAAAATAGGTTTTTACCTTATATTTTTTCAAATAAAAATAAATTAAGGTGGCGACTCCTAATGCACCTTTTCAAAATCAACCAATATGAACCTGATGGTTCTATCGTGAGTTCAAACCCGAATGAGCATTTCGATTCCCCTTTATCGGATCGGACTGGTACTCGGGTGAGGCCTCACATTGGTATAACAAGCAAGAAGGTGTAAGAGGTATATCACAGAGGCTTGATCGTGTTCTTGCCAATTTCTCCTGGAGGTTGACATTTATCTTTGCTCCAGTCATGCATGAGAAGCTCATAGGGTCAGACCACCGCCCTCTTATTCTAGATTTGGATTCAGGTTCCAGATGAAAATTTGGAGGTTTTAGATTTGAATCCAAGTGGCTCTCAAACCCAAATTGGAGATGTGTTGTTGATGATGCTTGGCAATCTTGTTCACAACCTCCCTCACTAGATGGAGTTCAGAACAAGCTCAAACACTGCGCTAAAAAATTGAGGTAGTGGCATAAAATTGAAATAGGCAATTGTGAAGCTTTACCCGAGTACCTATCCGATCCGTTACGGTAATCGAAATGCTCTTCGGGAGAAACTCCACTCAATCTGGAACCCGCTGTGAGTTTTTGAAAAATTGAAATTTATATTTTTGCTTTATGTGACAGGGAGTCGCCACTTTAATTTTATTAATTTTTAATTGAAAAATCAAAGGAAAACCCAAATGAAATGACTCCAAATTATTTATTTTATCCCAATGGAAAAGACACTTATCCACAAGTGACCAAAGTGGGCTCAGAGATTAGATTTTGGTAATAAACATTTTAATTTCTTAAGTTTGGCTAGAATACAAAATAACTTTATATATGCAAATCCTTCCAACTATCAAAATAATTTCAATTTAAAATTATTATTATTTATTTTGAGTTCCTAATCCGAAGTGGAGCTCAGGTCCAGAGCCAAACTCGCCCCGTCCATGAAAAAGTCAAGAAAAGTAAAGGTATAATTCATTTCTCTTGCAATTATTAAATTCTAAATTCATATCTAAAATTTATCATGTCGTCACGCCCTTATTTTGATCTAAATCTGAAAAGATCTAAATTTTATTAATTTAAAATCTGAATTAAATTAAAAAAATCTTTTTTGAGCAAAACATCTCCTTCGCAAGAAGGGAGAATTGCGTGAGGTTTGATTTCCATTCAAAGGGATACGCAGGCATGCTATCTTTAAGGCATCAACTCCAAAATATTTTAAATAATATTTTTTCCTTATTTATTTATTTATTTTATTACTTTACATTTCTTTTATTAAATTAATTGAGGAATATGTGATTTTCCTAGTACCCATAAGGACTAGAGAAAATATCATTTTATCATATTTTATTTTCTGTTTATTCATTTATAACCTGTCACTTATATAATATTTGCATCATCTATAATTATTTCATTCATCATTTTTATTTTTGTACATGCATACATAAAGTTATTTTGTACTCTAGCCAAACTTAAGAAATTAAAATGTTTATTACCAAAACTTGATCCCCGAGCCCACTTTGGTCACTCGTGGACTAGTGTTTTTTCCATTGGGATAAAATAAATAATTTGGAGTCATTTCATTTGGATTTTCCTTTAATTTTTCCAATTAAAAATAAATAAAATTAAAGTGGCGACTCCCTGTCACATAAAGCGAAAATACAAATTCCAATTTTCCAACAACTCACAGTGGGTTCCAGATTGCGTGGAGTTTCTCCCGAGGAGCATTTCGATTCTCATAGCGGATCCTATAGGTACTCGAGCGAGGCCTCACAACAATTGCAGGGAAAATATTCTAAAATTGGAGAATCAATTAGAGAAGCTATATGAGCTGCCTATGGATGACGGTGATAAAATGAAAGAGAAAGATTTGCTGGCAAAGTTGAACTTGCAGTGGAAGATGGAGGAAGAGTTTTGGAGGCAGAGAGAAAGAATTCAATGGTTGAGAGAAGGTGATCGAAACACCAGGTTTTTTCATATTTCTACTGTTTAGAGAAAGCAAAGAAATATGATATTGACTCTGAAAGATTCCAATGGCATCTGGCTTTCTAAGGAGCAAGAGATCATATCAGAAATATTCAACTTCTTCTCTTCTCTTTTTCAATCTAATGATAGTGGTTGTTATAATGATGTGTTGAATGTAATTCAGGCAGTTGTACCAAATGAGCTTAATATTTTGCTAGATGCCCCAATACAAGATCAAGAGGTAAAGGATGTTGTGTTTTCATTAAGAGGGATGAAAGCTCCTGGGCTCGACAGCTTTCCTGGCCTTTTCTATCAGAACAGTTGGAATGAAATTAAAGATGAAGTTACAGCAGCAGTGCAACAATTCTTTATTACAGGGAAAATGCTTGAAGTTGTGAATCAATCTTTCATTGTCCTCATTCCAAAAATCCCAAAACCAACTCAAGTATCTCAGTTCCGCCCCATCAGTTTGTGTAATTTCATGTATAAAATCATAACAAAGATCATTGTGCATAGATTAAAACCCTAGATGCATATTTTAGTCAATGAAAGTCAAGCAGCTTTTATTCCTAAACGATGTATTCAGGATAACATTTTAGTTGTCCATGAAATATTACATGCATTTAAAAAGATGAATTATAAAAAAAGTTATAGTTGTGCTATTAAGCTTGACATGCTTAAGGCATATGATAGGGTGGAGTGAGGATTTCTATTGGCAGTGCTAGCAAAAATGGGTTTTTCTGAGCATTTTCTAAATATTATAAAATAGTGTATTTCCATTGTTACATATGCTATACTGGTGAATGGGCAACCTACTGAATTTTTTAAACCTTTAAGGGGATTAAGACAGGGAGATCCTTTATCTCCCTACTTGTTTATATTGGTATCTAATGCTCTCTCAACTCTAATTGAAAATGATGTTGATAGAGGGGTATTGAAGGGCTTCAAGGTAAATAGAAGGTGTCCTAAAGTCTCCCACATGCTATTTGTTGATGATACGATCCTTTTTGAAGAAGCATCATTGCAAGAAGCTATTGGGCTAAAAAAAATTTTAAAATCCTATGAATTAGCTTCTAGCAAGAGCATAAATGTCTCTAAGTCCTCTGTCATTTTTAGCAACAATACTCCCAAAGAACTTAGAGATCAAGTTTCTGCTTATTTAGGGATGAGAACAATGGAAGGGGGAGAGAGATATCTGGGATTACCTGCATTATAGGGCAGATCTAAAACTTCTACTCTGGATTATCTTGTCCAAAGTGTTAAAGATAAAGCTCTTTCTTGGAAACATAGTTTGTTATCTCATGCTGGCAAGGAGATTATGGTAAAAGCAGTTTTAATTACTGTGTCGAATCATTTTATGGCTTGATTTAAATTACCAAAAGTTATTTGCCATAAACTTAATAATGTTCTTGCAAAATTTTGGTGGAATAATAATTCAGAAAGAAAGGGGTGTGTTATGGAGAGTTGGTCAAAGTTAGCTCAGTCTAAGTATGCAAGAGGCTTGGGGTTTAGAGAATTTGAAGCTTTCAATTTGACAATGCTTACCAAACAAGCCTGGAAACTTGTCACAAATCCAAATTTCCTTTGGGCTAGGCTAGTCAAGGCTATTTATTTTCCCCAAGGTGATTTTTGGAATGCAGGACAAGGTAGTAGGCCTTTCTGGAGTTGGGTTAGTTTACTAGCATCTAGAAGTCTATTGCAGGGAGGGGCTAGAAAGAATGTTCATTGTGGGGAAGAAGTTAGAGTATGGGAGGACCCATGGGTTCCTGATTTGCCCTCTTTTAAAATTCAAACTCCTAGGCCTCAATCTTCCTCTTCTTATGTTGTATCTGATTTGATTTCAAGTTCTAGGGAATGGGATAGAGCCCAATTGCAGGAATTATTTAGTATTGCTGAAGTTGAAGCTATTAGTAAAATATCTGTAGGCCCAACAAATTACCGTGATCAATGGGTTTGGCACTGGAATAGGGATGGAAATTTCTTTGTGAAATCTGCATACATGTTCTTAATGAAAAAGAAAGTAGAACAGGATGCTATAAAAAATCCCTCCTTTTCAAACACAATTTTACCACAATTATGGAAGCAAATTTGGGATATTAAATTGTATCCTAAAATTGCTACATTTATATGAGAGCTTGCAAGAATACATTGTTAACCAAAGAACAATTGTTTAAAAGAAAAATGGTGACTACCCCCATTTGTGATATTTGTCAAAAGGCACTAGAAACTGTTGAACACTTGATGTTTTTCTGTGATCATGCAAAGGCTGCATGGTTTGGGTCTATATGGGTTTATAGTGTTGATGCTAATAATTTATCATCCTTTGCAGCATGGTGATCTTCTGTAGTCTCTCATTTCCAATGAATTGGTGATTTAGATGCTCCAAGAAGGATTGTTTGTTTTTGCTGGGCTTTATGGAAACAAAGGAACCTTCATCTGTTCCAAAATCAAAATATAGAGCCTTCTAGAACCATTCACATGGCTACTCATTTCCAATGAATTGGTGATTTAGATGCTCCAATAAGGATTGTTTGTTTTTGCTGGGCTTTATGGAAACAAAGGAACCTTCATTTGTTCCAAAATCAAAATATAGAGCCTTCTAGAACCATTCACATGGCTACTTAGTATGGACAAGAGTATCTGATTCCTATAGCAACAATTGTTCCCTCTAATCCAACTGAATTTATTGCAGCAACTAGTTGGCAGCCTCTTAGTAGAGTTGTGATCAAAATAAATATGGATGTTAGTTTCAATTATGGAATAAGTGTAGCTGGTCTATCTGTCCTTTTCAGAAATGCTCAAGGTAAGCTTGTTGATGGAGTAGCAGTGACGAAGAAAACCAGAACCCCTCTCTCAGTTGAAGCAGAAGCTCTAGTCCTGGCCTTGAAACATGCTAAAGTTGCAGGTTATGAAAAAAATGTTATTGAGTCAGATTGAAAAGGACTGGTTCATGCTTTCTCTGTTCCAATTGAAAATAGCCCTTAGGAGATCATATCTTTACTACTATTAGCTAAAGAACTTTATGTGTATTTTGTTTCTTTTTGTTTTAGTTGGGTTAGTAGAGCAGCAAACAAGTCTGCTGATTGGGTGGCTAATGCTCTTATATTTAGTTTTCTTTCACCATTATGGGTAGTAGTTCCTCCTAGAAGGCTTAAACACTTGTTGCTATGTGATTATCTTCTTTTTGCTGATTAATGAATTGGAATTTTTTTGGCAAAAAAAAAAAAAAACATATTAAAATAATTAATAAAATTTATGGACTATTTGTTATCATTTTTTATTTTTTATTTTTACTTCTTATTTTATAATTATACTTATATATCTTGAAAACCGAGTTAATGAAATAAAAGAAAATCACTTTTTATAGTTTTCTTTTTTGTCATGACAAGTATAGTTTTCTTTTGTCATGACAAGCTATTTTTGGTTAAAAATATCAAATAATAAAAAATAAATTCATTTTTAATAATGTATATATTTGATAAATAAAAATCAAAAACCAATATATATATATATATATATATATATATATATATATATATATATATATATATATATATAATGTCAACCTCTTCAAACATGACTTATTGCGATTGATTCGATGATCCTGACCCTTAAGATATGTGACCGACACTAGAGAACGAAAAAGTATAAGATTTTCAGAACCCATAATAAACATGACTAACCAGAAACTGATAAAGCTGCAATATAATAAAAACTGTAATTGTCATAAAATAAAAACTATGGACTCACCTGTTTAGTATAATCTATGCAAAATATTTTATCAAAATCACTTAGAGCTAAAAAAATTAATTATATCAACATCATCATCATTATGATTTATGCGATTACTTCCTAAATGACCTACTATCTTAGATTAAGAACAAGTAAACTTTCACTTATTATATAGATTGCTAAGTTATAATAGGTCTCTTTATTTTTATAACATGTGACTAATTAATTAAGTGTAGTAGGTTTAAAAAATATATATATTCTTTCTATAATATTCTATTTAATTTATAAGTATTCTAATTTATTATTTTTAAATATTTTTATTTTCATTATATATATATATAAACACTGATTTTAAAAGTTGTTTAGAAATTTTCTTAACATGTTTCAAATAATTCTTTTGATAAAAACTAGTAATGTGATTAATTTATTTTCACATTATTATATATATTTTTTAAAAAGTTTTAGAATGTATCTATTTAATATCATAATTAATTATTTTTAAATTGTTATCCTATATTCTAATAATATAATTAAATTTTATTAATAATTACAACTATAATTATATAAACTTATAAATAAAAAAATAAGTAGAAAAAGACAAATTATATATATACACACACAAATGTTTTTGTAAGTAAATATAAAATATAAGTTAAAAAAGACAAAGATAAAGAAAGAAAAAAAAGAGAAAAAATTAAAAAAAAGAAAAAGTGTAAAGAGCCATGTGGAGAGAGAGAGAGAACAGACTTAATAGAGAGAAGGGACGCGTTGACCCGATTTCATAACGTTAGAAGTATATCCGCGATTCGAAAAACATAAATTGTCAATATGTTATTTTTGTCAAATTCTGAGAGTATATTTGCACATTATCTTTATTATTATTGGCACAATTTTAGTCATTTTAGATGTCTATGTATATATTAATCACTGCCATTTGCTAATTGTTATTTTTTTGTTTATGTAGAAATCCCCTTTGTAATATGATTTAATTTGCAGCTGCTTATAAAAGTGAAATGTTAAGGTTCAAAATTTGTTTCTACAATTATATTTGTATAGTAGTGTGTGCATATGGTGGAGGTTCTACAAGTATATTTCTACAGAGTAAACCTTGCATCTGGTGTTGGGCAGTGGTGTGTGCATGAAGTCTGTTGGTATAAATTCTTAGGGGAAGGTCCAGACACAATATCCCTTCTAGTGGAGGTTCTATCACACTCTCAACTGCGTACGATGACACTGGAGGTTGGTTCGATGGAGTGTTCTGGAATAGTGCAGAAGAACCAAAGGCAATTGTAGAAATCAACTTATTTTTTAGGTCTATGGGCCTTGTTTGTTAGTGTGGACTTCAAGCCCAAATGTAAAAACTCTTCTATGGGTAGTTGTATTTAGACACTTAGTCATTTTCTATGTTTAAGTTGTTTTTTCTGAGCTTTCTTAATATATAATTATTGTTGTATTGATTTTAGGCTCTATGCCCCTTAAATACTAGCATATTTACTTCCTTGTGAAAAAATATATATATATTTGTATAGTTTTATACTAGAATAAAAAGAAGAATTAGAAAAATACTTGTAACCTAAAAACCAGGTAACAAGTGAAGCAACTAAGATTTAATTACAGATATATCAGTTAACCAGTAATTTCGATCAACGGTTAAGATTTAAATTTGATAATCTGACGATCATAAATCCTATGATTTATCTATAAATTAGAGCTGCACTAGAAGCCCTCATATATATATATATATATTTGATAAATAAAAATCAAAAACCAAAAACAACAACCCCATCAAATGAGACCTTAATAATTATCTTAAAATCGTTGTCACTTTCAACTAATTTCATAATTATCATGTTCACATGCATTGCAATAACATAAGATTTTTTATATTATGATAAATAATATGTTTATACGGAAAATAAACTTATTCTAATTTTGGTATTTAAAATAAATTTGATAAATATGTAAATAACACAAAAAAATATGATTTATACATAAATATATACCTAGAAAATATTATATTTTATATGTGTAATATTTTTTTTGCCAAGTATTTTATATGTGTAATATATACTATTATAAAAATTGATTAAGCATAAATATTACATTATGATATAATATTAATATTTTTTTTAGATGGATATAATATTAATATTAATAAAGTATATTAAAGTTGACTTACGATATAATTATCAATTATTAATTCAAGTCTATCATTACTATTAGTGAGAATGACCTAATTAAGTTTGCCATAAAACCAACCATATATAAAAAATATGGAAATATTTGTGTAATGATTTTATTTTATATTTTATTTATTTATTTATTATTATAACTAATTTTTTTAGGCACGTGCGTTGCATTCGTTTGACTATGTGAATAAATAATTTTTAAATTTTATATTAATCATAAATAATAAATAATTTTTTTATAACAAATAATTAATAATAAATTATTGTTAAAATTATAATTTAGTTATGCACAAAAAAAAATTATATTTTTAATAATTTTTGTAAATATAAATTATAATAATTTTTAGTCAATATTAAACAATTAAGAATAATTAAGTACGCTTCCCTAAAAAAAAATCATTATAGGTTTAGCTTTAATTATTTTAGTGAAATTGAATAACATTAGCTTTTTCACCTTATTAATCCATCAAAATATAAGATAATAATTGAATATTAAGATTATTTCATTAACTATATATAATCATAAGAATTTTAACATGTATCAATCAACTGATTAATTTAATAATTCTTAAATTAAATCAACTAATTAAAATAAAATATTAAAATTCTTGAATTAAAAATGTTGACACTATTAAATCAACAATTCATCACCATAAAAAAAATTTAACCTAATTGATAAGTTATGACTATACTATATATATGTGCGCGCTTAGGTTTTTGTATTCAATTATCTAAATTCTTGTATAATAAGTTATAATTTAAGTATTTCTTTTCTTAGACATTTAACATATAGGTTGATATAATATAGGGTAATATTAATAATAATAAAAAAATGAGTTTTCCTATACTTTCTACTATTAGTAGTAGTAATAATAATAAGAGTTATATAATTTAGAGAATAACAAAAATTAATATGGATAATTTTTAATTTTAATTAATTTTTTAATCTCATAAAATTTTAATTTAATCTTATGATATTGGTAATGTTCTTACAAAATTTTAGTAATATATATATAAAATCAATTTATGTTAAAGTACATATCACATAAAAAAAATTTATCAATTAAATTTAAATTGATTTGTAATAATTTAATTTTAGAATATTTATTATTAGAATATATATTTAAAGTATGAAATATATATATCCTATCATCTACTTCTAAAATAATTTTACTTTTTACTTTTTCTTTAACCGAAAAAAGTTCATAAGTATATTAATTATTAATTATTTCATTCAATTTGAACTATTGATTAGATGTTAACATCTCGATTTAATACTAAATCCTACGAGTTTATAATAACTACCATTTTTTTTTTTTTTTTTTTAGTTCAAAAAATCGTATCAAAGCAACATTAATATTTCTGTTTACGATATCTTTGTAGGCGCACCTATTATTTGAATATTATTAAAGGGTACAAATATATTTTACAAAATCATTGTAACTACTAATTTTTAATTTTAGTTCATATTACTACTGAAAACATTAAAATTAACTTGTAAACATTACACATAATGAAATGATTTCGAAGAAAATTAAATATGTATAAAAATGAATCAACATATTTTTATCACCCACCAACAATAAGTTACATATTAATCTCACCTTTTATCTTTTTTTTTTCCCCCAAAAAAGAAATAAGTTGGTATTAAATATGGGCTTGAAACCCAGAAAAGTACAATAAAATTAATACAAAGAGAGATCCATAAAAAGAAATTACATGTAGATCAAGAGTCCAATATAACCTACCCATAATAGGGTTCTTTGACTGTGGGCTGAAAGCCCAAAAAAATACTAGCCCAAAGACCAGAGAAATGACATGAATACCCTTGATCGTCTCTCATCGTCCAGAAGCATCTGCACCAACAACCAGCCTTCTCACCGCCGCTTGCTTGGCTGAGCAAGCCGCCTGAGGCCGTAAAGGATAGAGAGCGAAGACTGAAAAACAGAGAGGAAAGGACGAATCTCTCCACCAAAGAGAGTACTTTCTGAAAATCAAGCAAATCCACCACCAAGGGGGCAGATGAAGGACACTGAACCCTCTTCGCAACCACCACCACTTCCATGGCCGGACAAGGAGGGTTTCAAAATCGAAGCCAGTCGCACTTGTCAAAAGAAAAATCAAACCAAAGCCCATAACGCCACCGCCTTCACAAACCAACTCTTCTCACTCCCCCTTACAAACTTCCTGCCAGAAACACTAAAGGAAGAAAGTGAAGGAAAGCCGGACATGGCCGTAGGAAAACCCGGCATCACCGCCGAGAGAGACAAAGCTAGCTAACCATATAAACAACAAAACAAAAACAGCCCAGGCAAAAAAAACCAAATTAGTCCACAAAAGATGAGAGAATGACCTTATTATAAAGAAGAGAAGGGCACAGAGGACCAAAAAATAAGAACTATAGATATCCCTACCGGTGGTCGTAGTCAACAGAGGTAACCTAATGAACACAATGGAATCAACGCAACTCAAGAGAAAAAATCCTAACAGAGAGAAAGTGAGACGTGTATTATTCTCATAATCTTTAAATTAAAGTGCAAATTACCTTTTATCACTATATTACACAATCACACATATTGAAATTGTGGTACTTGTGTTATATTTACATTATTATATAATACCATTTTATTTATAGTCATCAAGCACAACTCCAATATTTCTAAACTTGTAATTTTTCTTTTCTAATATACTTGATGAGTTGTCAAATCCTATTCATATTTATTTATTTATATAAACTTCTAAATTTCTAAACACCCCTGCCACTCCACGTGTATCAGATGGTTATGAAGCCACCAAGAGACCACTTGCTGTATTCTCCACCTGAAAAAATAAAAAAATAAAACTATTTTATCATCTCATATAAAAAAACAAAAATAGAAAATGAATTTCCACGCAATTTCATTTTGTTTTTCCCTCCACTTGTTATAAAATAAAATATTATTTTAATTATTTTTCAATATAAAAAATCACAACTCAAAATACACGCTCTCTCTCCATGTGTGCCTGCGCTTCTGTTCGTTACTAACTTACTACCAATAACGTAAAATGAAGCCCCACATACAAAAAGGGTTGGACTGTAGACCACCACCGCCATACACAGGTGGCTCCTCTCCACCAGACCGACCTTGTCTCCAGCGATTTGCTTCCAAAAAGTTCCCGCGCCACCTCACTCTCTCAATCCGTTATCGTCAATGCTCAGGCTCCGATTCTTCCTTTACTAGTCAAAATCAAACCGCAAGCAGGCGCCATGTGTTGCTCACTCCACTCCTCGCTTTCGGTGCTTCCGTGCTCCAATCCTCCGTCTCCAAAGCCGATGACCTCAACAAACCTCCAGAATCTTTCTTATCTCCTCCTTCTCCTCAGCCGCAGTCCCAGCTGCCGTCTCCAGTGGAAGCTGAGAAGAAGGCGGCGGAGATAAATTCGAGAATTTATGATGCGACGGCAATTGGAGAGCCGATGGCGGTGGGGAAAGACAAGACGAAAGTGTGGGAGAAGCTAATGAATGCGAGGATTGTGTATTTAGGAGAAGCAGAGCAAGTACCGGTAAAAGATGATAAGGAATTGGAGCTCGAAATTGTTAAGAATTTGAGGAAACGGTGCATTGAGAGCGAGAAATCCATTTCTGTAGCTATGGAGGCGTTTCCTTGTGACTTGCAGCCGCAGCTTAATCAATATTTGGATGGAAGGTACTTGAATTTTATATTAATTATGATTTCATAGCTTAAATGTGGCATAGCAATTATCTATATGAAGCGTGTATTTGTTGGCAGCATAGATGGAGAAACCTTGAAATCTTATTTGTCACATTGGCCACCGCAGCGATGGCAAGAGTATGAGCCTCTATTGAGTTACTGTCGTGATAATGCAATTAGGATTGTTGCTTGTGGCACTCCACTTAAGGTAATTACTATTCTTGTATGGGAACCAGTGAGTACATAGCTAGATTGTTTGTTTTGATCTGTGTACTAGAGAACAATATGGTAGAGAATGTGCTTTGAAGAACAAAATTATCCAATTAATTGAGTATCAATTATCAAACGCTGCAAGACTATCATTTGCCTATTTCCTTGATTTTTTTTCTTTCCTCTTCAAACTCCAAACGGTAGGAATCCTTTCCTAATCACTTGCAGCATCTTTGAGACAAGAGAGACCCCACCCAAATGATAAATTTCTGCATAATGTACTTCTAATGAATCCAACAGCATTGCCCATGTTTTCTGTAGACCATGTTATTTAATATGTTTCAATCAGTTGGGCTGTGGCAGTAGTGCAAATTGATACCTTCTTTTTAGTGTGTTGACTTGTAATTGAGAATCTACGGTTGTATCCATTGGAGTGGCCAGGTTGCAATGGATCAGTATACCATTTGCCCCTTTACTTCCCTTGATTCTAAATGTGTTTAATAAAACTAGCATAAAGTCGCCTAACAACTAGTTTTATAATTGAGCTATCTTCTCTCATCTATGATATGATAGAATGATTTGGGTATTTGATAAATGATTGTTGGAACAATAAATATGTTATCCATTACTATCTGTCATAAAGAAATGCTGTTGTACATGTTAAATTGGAAAGGATTGCATTGTACTGTCAAGTTTGTCTTCTCTACTTTGAGTTGTATGTTGTGGTGGATTAATGGATGTCTAGAGAGTAAACTATCTGCTTATCTTTCTTCTTTCCTCCCAAGTGTTTTCATTTCACTTAGTTTGTTCTGTAACTTATGTGCATGCATTCTTTGTAGTTTAAAATGGTTGAACAATCTTTCTGCTATTTACAGGTCATTCGGATAGTCCAAGCGGAAGGTATTCGCGGGCTTTCAAAGGCCGATCGTAAACAGTATGCTCCTCCATCTGGCTCTGGCTTCATCTCAGGATTCACTTCAATTTCACGGAAGTCAATTGATTTGAACTATCCAAATCAATCTATTCCTTTTGGGCCAAGCTCATATTTGTCTGCACAAGCAAGAGTAGTTGAGGATTACACTATGTCCCAAATTATTTTGCAAGCAGTGGTGGATGGAGGAGCGACTGGTATGCTTGTAGTAGTGACAGGTGCAAGCCATGTTATGTATGGATCAAGAGGAACTGGCCTGCCAGCAAGAATTTCAAAAAAGATACGAAAGAAGAACCAAGTAGTTGTATTACTTGATCCTGAAAGGCAATTCATACGAAGAGAGGGGGAAGTTCCTGTTGCTGATTTTTTGTGGTATTCTGCTGCCAGACCTTGCAGCAGAAATTGTTTTGATCGTGCTGAAATTGCTCGGGTAATGAATGCAGCTGGTAGGAGTCGAGATGCCCTACCCCAGGTAAGCTGAAGTGCTACAGTATAAGAACTAAATCTTCTCTTGTTTATTCTAAATTTAACAACTATGGATGTGCATGCATATGTTTATGGCAGAAGAAAGATGTTTCTAAGTTTGATTTTTTTTATTTATTTATAAAAGTTATTCTCATATAAGTACTGTCTTTCTAAGTATGCACTCCTATCTTCTTCTGATGAAACAACATTCTCCCATGCTTATCAGGACATTCAGCAAGGACTTGATCTTGGATTAGTATCACCAGAGGTACTGCAGAATTTCTTCGATCTAGAGCAATATCCTCTTCTTAAGGAACTTGCTCTTAATTTCCAGGTATTCTTGCTTTTTGGAAGTGAAAACTTGAGATTACTTTCATGTTTACTATAAAATTTCTCATAGTGTAAATGGAGCCTTATCTTTTGTTTAATTAGTGGTGTTGCAGAAAATAATAATCAATGGTGGGGAAGGTAGTATTTTGTAAGTGCTTAAATTGACCAAAGCTCAATGCAGGGTTTCAGGGAGAGACTGTTGGCAGATCCCAAATTCTTGCATAGATTAGCTATAGAAGAAGCTATATCAATAACCACTACTCTTTTAGCACAGTATGAGAGGCGTAAAGAAAATTTCTTTGAAGAGCTTGACTATGTAATTACGGACACTGTCAGGGGATCGGTGGTTGACTTTTTCACTGTGTGGCTTCCTGCGCCAACTCTGTCATTCCTTTCATATGCTGATGAGATGAATGCCCCTGACAATATGGATGCTTTAAAGGGTCTACTAGGATCCATACCTGATAATGCATTTCAAAAAAATTTTCCAGGGAGGGACTGGAATCTCAATCACAGATTTGCATCTGTGCTTATTGGTGGTCTGAAACTTTCTAGTGTCGGATTTATCTCCAGTATTGCGGCTGTGGCTGCCTCAAATAGTTTATATGCAATTCGCAGACTGATTAATCCAGATTTGGTTACCAATCAACGAACTAAAAGATCACCAATACTTAAAACAGCAGTTGTTTATGGAGGCTTCCTTGGAACATCAGCAAATCTGCGGTACCAGGTAGAGAATAGAGATAATTCTTGCTGCATTTAATAACATTACAAATCACTTTGGTGCACATATTATTTTTCACATTATAGTAAGGCTAAGTTGAGTTGAGTATAGTAAGGCAATCCTTTCCATTCCAATGCAGTGAAGGGTAACATAAGGTATTGATAGATAGTATAGTAATGATAGTCTCTAACTATTTGCATTTCCTTTTGGCTGGGAAGAGCATGTGAATATAGCCCAATATGAGGAATATATTCTAAGAAATAATTGGAGCACATAATTTTTTCATATCAATAACCAGTCAGTGGAAGATGGATGTAAAACTTTACTTTCTGGCTAGGAGATTCATGCTGATTTTGTGCCGTCGTGTGTCAAAGAATGCCATAATTTGTCCATTTAAAAATTGGGAAATAACAATTACATCTGTATAATCCCAAAGTAAATTAAGAGCTAATTGTTGAAAGTATTATAACCTTGATTTTTTGTTTTGAAATATTATTACCTTCTAAAATACTTAATATGAGTTGGTTTCCCATATATCCTTTCAATTTCTGTTTCACCTTTCTTAAAGATTATTGCTCATTATGAGTCTGCAATGCATGAACATTCTGGTTAGAACCACTTGCCTTGTTCTTTTTAAGTGTCAATACCATATTTATGCCAGTGCATCATCTAAGCCGGACCAAGTGAAAATCCTTCAATGACTGAAACAACATGTATTTTTCTTTCTTTTACTTTTGGGTCAAAAAATGCTAAGTGCACTAAATGATTGGGGTGCACTCCCACAAACACCAGGACCTCTCTCTTGCAGGTTGTACTTGTACCCTGGTTGCCACCAACCCCCCTTCCTTTCAAAAGGAAGCTACAAAGGCCAATGGGTTGTGTAATTCAGAAACTTATATTATGCTTGTGTATTTTAAATTCTTTTATTTGTTTATTTAATGTTTTGACAATTAACAATTATCATGCAGATTATTGCTGGACTAGTCGAGCATCGGATTTCTGATGCATTTTCTTCTCAGACATTACTTGTAAATATGCTATCATTTATTGTTCGGACAATAAACTCATACTGGGGAACACAGGTTAGAACCCTCCTGATTTGCTCCAGGTTCTAGCATAAGCCTGGCCATAAGCTGTGGCTTTTTCCTATTTATCAACTGTTAGGAAAGGTTTCTAAGGTTATACATTTTCTTGGAATTATATAGTCAAAGATGATTAAATTTGTACATTCTGACCTAAAGAAGAAGACTGCTATTGAGATGGTAAAACTTCTGTAAACTGTGAGGATGTATTTCCTCTGTCTCTACAAGCATGTGGTGTTATAGCAGGGCCTGGTTTCCATTCACGAGTATGTGGTTTATGAGGTTGATCGACTACACAATGTAGTATCATTATCCGGGCCCATCTTTTTTGCTGAGCCTGCACCATTATGACCAACAATGGCATTTTGTTTGAATTTTTCTTTTGTACTTCTTTAGTATGAGCTTAATTTTGTCTCTACATAACATCACCTTGTTTAGGTCCATCATTTTCTGCAGAGACCACCACAATTCCCCACAGTTTCTGAATATTTTGTCTTCTTTAGAATGAGTGTAATTTTCTCTTTGCTTTGCATGCTGCAGCAATGGGTTGATCTTGCACGCTATTCAGGACTGCAAAGTAAGAAGAGTAAACTGTCCTCTTATCAGACACCGGATTCTGCAACTAAAGAAGCAGTTGGATGCAGCACTACAGAGGATGCTGGCATTGATGAAATCAAGAATCAATAAGGTGATTCTTCCACTTCCATTTTGTCATGCTAATCTGTATTCTTCCAAAGCTGCTGAGAGAGAAATGAAAGAAACAGATTTCAATTTGTTTGCTTATATCTTCATAACCTTTAAAGCCAAATTTTCAATATAATTCTTTCAAATTTTGGTAAACATGAGGTCAGCTCACTAGATTTTGTTGTATAAGACATGGAGAATAAAATTCAATGTGAAGTGTATGTAAGAACTCCAGCAATACTGATTTTCAACTGAATGAATTGCATAATCTTTGGGCTTTTTGTCTGACAGATCTCTTCCAAGCTATGCAATTGTGAGAAGTGGAATATGTATATTTCGCTTGACATTGAATTTTGACATTCTAGTTTCACAAGTGAACTTTATTAATTGCACAGTTTATATAGTTTGGCAGGTGAAATCTGAATATTAAGCTACCACTGTGTTATTAAATTCCATCCAGTGAAAGCTATTCCTTTGACCTCAAATCACATCCAATTAAAATACCATTCATATTACAAATCCCTTTACTTTTCTTCAAGTACAAACCTTAAATCCACATATTTACCTAGCCTTGATCAGCCACAATCACACAACAACTTTATTAAAAGGGTCTTTTTTTTTTTTGGATGAATTATTAACCATCCTTACAAGTTCCCTGCACTTTAACAGGACTTACTCTGTTGATGCAGGAAATATTTGAATCAGTATTATTATGGTTTTGTATGAAACATATGCATATATAATGTTATTAGATAAGCATGCATGCATTTGAATATCCTATGGAATTGTATTTGAAAGATAATCTAATAGCATGCCACTAAACTTGTCCTTTAATTACAAAAATACTAAGAGTACAAAACATAATGGTTTAAGTTCTAAGCATAAAGGTTTAAATTCTAAGGACGTTTTTGTTGGAAAAAGTCGGAATCATTTCAGTTCTGCTCCATATTCATCGTATCTAGTAGCTTCTGCTTAACCTTTTCAAAGGAAAGTTCTAGGTTCTTCAGCTGCATCACAATTTTTTAGTGAACCTTGAATATTATGCATCAAAATATTAAAAAAACAGAAGTAATCTTTAATAAATAGGAAACCATGGTAGAGTAGTTAATAGCTATTACCTCTTGTTTGGCAAATCTATTACAAAGGAATAGCCCACTAAATAAATCAAAGCTATCTTTCATGATGTCCTCTTTCTGCCAAAGTGAAAATTCATGTTATTTGCACTCCATTTAATTGATTACAACACAGAGTAAGAAAAAAAATAAACTTTTGATGAAAGATTATGTAGTTATACATACTAATTGAACGAGCGTCTCAAATCCTTTTGTACTGATAGGTGTAGACTTTATTTCCATTTCTGACAAAATCCTGTCGGATATGAAGAAGCTTAAGTTCATATGGTTTACTTTAGTGTTATTTATTTATTTATGGTCAAATAAAGACATTTTACCTGCCTATGGTGTGAGTGAGAAATTGACTTTTAGCGGCCACTCCATCATGTTCTTCACAAGACATCTCCATCATTCTGCAACCCTGGTCAATATATAGGTTAACAGGAGTATGTACAAAAATTTCAAATTCAAGAATGTGTAAAGAAATAACAATGAAACCATTCTGCTTTGATACATACCAATTTATTGTGCAACTATAGTCTTGAACGCATGGCCATGTTGTATTGGATACTTCTTTGAAGTGATACATAACATACATATTGCATGTTAACTTCTATAAAAAATAGTTGTATTGGTGTGTTCATGTCTTATTGTAAACCTATCCTGTGGTCATGTTTGTGCTTCATAGCAACAAGTTCTTGACGCTATAATGCTCTTTTGTTCAATAGTTAGACTAATCACGAGATAGGGGTGTGCAAATGATCGGTTTGATTTAAAATCGAATCGAATCGAATCGAAATAATCAAAATTATATTTTCATTAAATTGAACCGAACAGAATTTAAAGTAAAAATCAAACCGAACCTAACAAGTTTAGTTCGATTGGTCGGTTTGGGTTGGTTTTGATTTTTTTTTGTTATTTCTTTTTATTTATTTATTTATAAATTTGAGATAAAATTCAAGTAAATTTTAATATATGTTTAATAAATATATATAATATAAATATATTTTAATATATGTATATAAAATAAATATATTTTAATATATATATATATATATATATATATATATATATATATATATATATATATATATATATATATATATATGAAGTTT